>QEYB01000196.1:0-47794 GCA_017562135.1 Dipylidium caninum | reverse complement strand
TTTGCTGCGTTTGAACTTCACTGCCATCACCGAGTCTGTGCATTCGGGTGGCTGAAAATGTCTCCTGCAAAAGGCGATGTCCCACACTGACAAGTGTTCATCATTGACGATGCTGAAAACGTTGAGTGGCCATTTATCGGAAAATCCTTCTTCTTCATATCTCTGTGCTGCGATCATCAGTGCCATCTCCCACTTATTGCCACTATCTCGTCCTCCAGTCGCTCAGACTCCAACAGCGCCCTTGGTGAGACGACTCGGCGGTGAGTGCATTAACGCGCTGTCACCAATGAGACGCACCTGTTCAGAAACTCATTCCACATGACGACTGTGCGGTCACTCGCCCGCACGGCAAAAAGCCATACAGAAAGGACTCAATGCATGAACGGTTTTTGTTGGGTGGGGATGAACACCCATGAGACTGTCAGAGCAAGTGGAAAGCGGGAAGGAATGCATTTAACTTTGACAGAGAGTGAATTTATCCTTGGCGAAGCTGTGTTTCCTCGGCGACACCGACGAGCTCTCTGCACGTGGCCAGGTAAACGAGGGTGATGGCGAGGGTCTGCGCAACCAACTGTCTTCCCGTCATGGCAGGATCCTCTCCCTTATCCTAGGGGAATCAAATAGACGTAACTGTCATATAATTCGTGCTCATACTATGGCCAGTCAAAATTATGACAAGTAGAGAAATTGACATTTGAAAAGCCACCAATGAATTTGAGATGTGGAGTGTCATGCTGCAATTGATTGGACCACGGTGCTCATTTCTATCCAGCCCACTGTTTAAACGCTGTCGTTCGATGCGATTATAAACACGGCGCGGGGATTATTATTGCAAATCTCGAGTTCATTCAGTGGGTCAGGAAGCATTGATTCGCATTATTCATCTGAATTGCGCCGCCTCATTCGATAAGACCTCGATTGCCGATGGTTTTTTCAGTGTATACGAACACGGAAGGCGCGATATCACTAAACATCGTTGGACCAATTATCATAATCGCATAGACGAAACTCGTCCACGAGGTGTTTGACAGCGGTACAGGGAATCTTCTAAATGGCGAATGTATCGAAGAGATTGTTGCCATGTTTACCAAGTAGAAATCGGTGAGTATTAATCGCGACTTGTTGAAATGGGGCGAAGTCCGCTGCTCGGTTGCAGGTGAGTGTGGGGGTTCGCAGCTGGGGGTAGGAAAGAGACGCGAGTTATCTCTTGACAAGTGCTGCTGTCAGTGTCAGGTGCAGCTAACCACCCGTTAATAGGCGTTGTTCATTTGTGCTGTCCAAAATAAGCCCTCAAATGCCTCTTTTTCTCCCAGTGTGAGAGTTAGTTTGCAGCTTATTCTCTACGAACACCACGGCGGATTTAACCCTAGGCAGCTATTAAACCGGCAACTATTGACTCCTCACAGAGAAATATATGACCACTGTCTGATCTGATCTGAGGATTGGGAAATGGAATGCGGGCTTACAGCACAATTTATAATGCCGCCTAACCATTGACCTCAATCGTTTCAGTAAAGGGTGTTTGGCTGAACACACTATTCTTTTTCCATGTCCACCCAGCCACCTTGCCGGTTACCTCCGTCAAGTTGCCGAGAGTCGATGTGTTGAAGTGTGTGAATCCTCGTCATTCTACGTTTTCACCAGTGATCCGGGCGTAGACTCCCATTTGGGCTATCGGCCTACTCCTCACGCGTTTGCGTCTGACAAACATTCCGCTGCATTACAAAACACCTTTATTACCTCGAAGTGCTCCAGGATCGCTTCTACGCAGAACGTCGTCCTCAGACGAAATGGAGACACCCGCGCCTACTGACATGACATGCGGGAAACACTTGTTCTGAGAATGTAAATGCACGTGCTTCATTTTCCACGAAATGGAACCATCGGCTCACCGACTGCCTGCGTTAAACCACATCAATCCACGCCACAGTAAGGCTCGAAGACTCAGCGGGAAGCGGTGTTGGCGGCTGCGACGACGCATGTGGTTAGGGATTTCTGAATACATGCTGATGCGCAGTGGAACAAGGGAAACGTTCAGTTTCCCAAAGGGGAACAAAAACCTCTTTGATCCCATTCTGTGGATACCTTCGGGCGCAGTGGAAGCATTGCTATGGTTGTTGGCAGGAGAATGCAAGGACAATGATCACATTCATCACCATCTTGTCGACCGCTGGCAATCCTTAAAGGGGCATTGCAGCGTTAGCGCTCTCCGCGCCACGTCGAGCTTCGCGATCACTGTTGGCATGCCAGTATGCACAGTTGCGGAATCGTCCGAAGGCATTTCATTGCAACCTTCACACCACGCAGCACGTCGCAGTAGCTCTGGTCCAACCTGCCCCTCAAGGCTGCCTTGCCATTGGAGGGGCGAGTTAATGCCCTGCACCGAAATATGCCCTCCGAAGGTCGCGGATGGGTTTCCACTCTCACCTCCAACGTCGAAGTATACCTCTTGTAGGTCTGTGACTGTTGACAGCCGGAGGCAGTTCGAGGGCACATTTCGTGGACTTCACATGGGAATGCATCCGCCTAGTCGATCTGAATCCTCACCTGACCACCAGACGAAAGTGACTCCTGCACGACTGCCTCCACAAGATTTCCAATCTGACGCATCAACAAGCCGGGAGACCGAGCGGGTCTCCTCGTTCTCATACACACGCCGACTGCACGACATGAAGGGGACGCAGCAGGGAGGAACGCTGTCCGATGAGTTGAGACAAGTCCAGGTGGTCCGAGTGCACTGTTCACGTGAAAGGGAGTTTTGATGGCACCATAAGAGGCATTAGGCAAGTGACTCTGCAGTCTTTCTCAGTCGCCAAGGCTGAGGCTCGCTGATTGCGTAATGATGACGCGGTCCCATGTGGATAGAATGTGATGCAGCGCTAGCAACTGTCAAACGTCTTCATGGGTGTCATGGTGATTTGTCCACATTTGAGTTTTCCTCTGACGGAGGCGAGGAACCACTTCCTACCAACCACGACATATGACAGAACAGATCCAGCAAGGAGACGGGACGAGGAGAAAGGCGGCAGGACACGTGAAAACGGGTTGTGATGGTGGCAGCTCGATGAGGTGAATGACCGCGGACAGG
Source organism: Dipylidium caninum (assembly GCA_017562135.1). NCBI lineage: Eukaryota > Metazoa > Platyhelminthes > Cestoda > Cyclophyllidea > Dipylidiidae > Dipylidium > Dipylidium caninum. Next base: position 44,706 of record QEYB01000196.1, on the reverse strand, counting down.
GTGAAACGCAAGAAGACTGAGGATTTTCCTCTCTGCAAGTCCTGGTTGGAAAGTGGAGAGACGAGACAACTGCGTAATGGTGAACTGCGAGGCGGACTTGCCTCCTCCAAGTGCACAACCTCGAGACAAAAACACTCGCCATCGGCCGTCTATCGTTGCAACAGAACTCACCCCTCCGGGCGAGGTTACTGCGCTGATTTAAATATAAACGTCCTCCGCATCACGTCGACGCCGTTTATGAACTTCTCCCCAGCAGAGCCTCGAGAAGTTGACCGACTTGGCAGAAGAATCTACACCACTGCCGCAGTCTGGTGAACGTAGACTGTGGTTGGGCATCCAGAAGGCCACTTTGCCCACATCCTCAAATTCTTGGAGCCCAAGACATCCTGGACATCAGACGTCCGCCTCACGCCCCAACCACTGCTTCACTCATCAGTTCCCCTTTGTCTGCATGGAGAAATAAACAAGTCCGCAATTTGGCCTCTCTTCTAAGTTTATTTTTACCAAGCATACTCGGCATTGCATGTGTTTATCGTGGAATCGTGGCAGTTATGCCCTTCCCCAAACTCTCACTCATCTCGTCGTCGTCGTTGTGAGCAGCCGGCAAGTGTATTGCAATCACCGCACCGAAGATGGTGGAGTGGCCAGCGTGGATGCGGAGCATTGCGTTAGGCTGCAGCCTCGTGGTGACATTCATTTCCATGTTCATCATGACAAAGGGGTTACTGAGTATTTCAGAGTTGCTCCAATCTAGGGGAGATACAAACACCCGCCTTGGGTGATTCTGAGTTCTCGAGACGAGAGCAACAAGGGCGAGACGACGCTCTTACTTGGCTTGTTGGCTTAGTGGGGCATTGGAATCTCATTGCCGACCTACGAGACATGGGTAAGATCACCTTGCCAAATTCCCTTCACGCATATGCGTCTATTTGACAGGACATTGCAACCTGCGTTGGGTGTATGCACGATATTTCATTGACATTTTCAACATGATAATCGCCAGTCTGACAGTGGCCTGCGGGTGCAAGTTTGGGCAACAGTGAGCGCTGCACGGGTCAAAGGCTAAAGTGCGATTTTGCCAATTGGCCCAACGATATTTAGTGATATCGCGCCCTTCCGTGTTCGTATACACTGAAAAACCATCGGCAATCCAGGTCTTATCCAACCAGGCGGTGCAATTCAGATGAATAATGCGAATCAATCCTTCCTGACCCATTGAATGAACTCGAGATTTGCAATAATAATCCCCGAGCCGTATTTATAATCGCATCGAACGACAGCTTTAAACAGTGGGCTGGAGAGAGTGAGCACGAATTATGTGACAGTGCGTCTATTTGATTACCCTTAGGATAAGGGAAGAGGATCCTGCCGCGTAGTGGCTCAAGGGAGCGAGTAACGCAGGGGACGCTGTCGTTTGGATCAGTTGACCAATCGTGTCTACTCACTGCGTTATGACTACGGTACCACATGACATCGCAAACACTGTAAGTGGTAAATCAAATTCCGTTGATAGACACGATGTGGGCTGACGCGTGCGCAGTCGGAGGGGTGGGGGACGCTGTCGTTTGGATCAGTGACCAATCGTGTCTACTCACTGCGGATTTGGAAAGAGGGTGTGGACAGAAGGCAAGCCACGTTGGTAGGTAGGCGGTCATGGGACAGGGCGTTCTGTGCGCTCTCCGTGGACAGAACATTTGGTCTCTTAGTCGCCGATTTCTGGAACATCAGGTTACCGGCTTGCCGCTACCAGCGACAATTTACTTTTCATGTCTCATACCTCCGATCATCATTTCCTATCCACTCGTCTCTTCTTCTTCACTCTGTTCTCACTCAGACCATAATAAAGACTCGCACCGCCTTAGAGGAAGGCAACCAACTCGCGGCTACCGACACCAACATTTTGGGTGAATTTGCATCAACATCGCCATCTCCACGCCAGTTATGTCGGCGTCACCTCGTTTCTGCCTCATCTGCCTCCCTCGCTCAGCTAACTAATGCGATCAGCTTCTACATACCGGCTTCTTTTGCTGTGGAACTGCTACTCGTAGGAGCTGATGGGGTTCGTCGACACACTCTGCTTCTAATCAGACGCTGCCATCGCGGCCGACCTTTGGCGTGAATGTTGACGGATGGCAAAATCAGATCTTCTGGGATGAAACTCGAGTCGCGTATGCCTACTACTGCTGCTAACATGCTTGTATTTCCATTTACTGACGCATTCAGTACTCACCTCCAAAACTTCCGCGTCGTCAAATGACACACGGAAGTGGAAGAGAGTGGCGGTTGGTTGAGAGGTTAGCACGGTAGGCGGCGATTTGAGGCCGCGTCGGTGCACGGAGGAGCAAGAGGCTGAACACACCAAGAAAGAAGGCAGAGGAGACCAAATGTTGGCTGGATTCCACTCCAAGGCGATGGAGTTGACACTCGTGTGATATTCAAGGCTACGAGGTCTCCGATTCTCTCGAGAATGGCCAAATTAGTCAAGAGTCACGAGTGAGGACGGACAGGACGCCGCTTCCACATTGGATCCTTTCGTGGCTGCACCAACCAAATGATCAGAGGTAAGGTTATTTATCGGACTGTGGACATTTCCAAAGAAGTCAATCACGAGAGGAAGGAGGAAGCTTCTTTTCCCTGGGACAATTCCCACGCTCACCGATTGGTCGCGGTGACGACGTTTACGACGGTGCAGTGCGGCCAACTTCGCGCGAAGACGCGTCGTTAGGCTTGCCGCCGAGTTGGTGAAGGACACAAGGACGTGTAGTCGCTGTGGGGCGAACAGGAGTCAATGGACTGCATGGCTTCCTCTTCCACCGAGTGTCGCTTGCAGCGCCTCCTTGATGGGATTTGAGAAGAACGCCTCGACAACGCCTTAAATAGGCGCTTGAGAGTGCGGAGAGCGCAGCTCACTAGTCAGCAGTGAGTGGATGTCAGTTGATGAGTTTTATTCACGGAGATGTCTCCTCGATTGAAAACCGCTCACTGCTCAGTACACGAGAGGCAATCAGCCTGGCTCACAAGCCATTTGCGCCCTCTACGTCTACTGACTCCTCAACTGACGCGAACTCCACTGCTCTTTCTGCTTGCATTCCTTAACAATGCCATTCGAAAGTAATTATTCACTCTGTCGACTGCTTCGTCAACTGGTACGATCGCTACTGTGACTACTCCCTTGCAAAGTCCGAGGAACCTGGGTAGACGAGAGTAGCTCCTCCACTCTATGTTTCATTTGGCCATCCCCTGTCAAGCCTGATGCTCTCCTCTCCTTGGCCGACTACCCCACATTGAAGGGGTAGGAGGAAGAGTAAGATGAGGAGGAGGAGGTCGACGGCTCCGTTTGTCTCTCGTCTTGCCTGTCAAGACGGCTTGGCATTGTCGTGTTGAAAGCAGGGGATGATGTTATGACTGCATGGGTCTCCTCAACCACTTATTGAAGTGTTTTGCTATTCTCTATGTTTTGTAATGCAGTGTAGAATGATAAAGTTCTTCTAATCTCACATGTGCCTATTATCTGCGAGTAGATATTTTGTATCTCTAACAAGTTCTACAACTGGTCGAGGCATCAGCAGCGCAATCTGCTCTTGTCCGAGCTCTGTCGCTGACATTCATATATTGAGCGAACACCTTCCCTCGATTCGACCGGACTGAAGGCCTGCGCCAAAGTATGCACAAAGAGAAGCCGCTAGGATGAGCGGACATTCACTTGGGCTATTGAGGGTCAGTACCAAATTCCGACGGAGATCCACAATTATTACTAGAATAGAGGCTCGTCTGCACCACTGACTTGAACAAAGGAAAGAGCAGAGACGCTACCATGCAGTTGCGACACCATCGTCTGACTTCAAAGCCTTATTCCCCGGCAGTCCTGTTAGGCACAAGGAGGGACACACGATGGCGTCAACCTGCTCCTCCTCCACCTCCAAGCACTTCAGCATGAGGTCATCTGCCGAGGGGAGAGTAGAAGCAAGAGAATGGGATCTTGCCTCAGCGTGCGTCCAGTATGCGAAAGCATGGTGGTCAGGTGACCGCCTCCCTCCACCCTGTTAAATAAGCTGTCTTAAAAGACAAAAGTTGACTCTGTTGATGCTCGCTCTTTGCAGTGGCCTTCGCTCCATCCAACCGATCAAGTCACTGACACGGAGGAGACACTTGCAGCAATGACGGTAGGGGAATAAGACCACGCCGCCAAGGGAGTGGACGTCCTTACATGAGGCCATCTCACGGAGGTACCCCAAAAACGACAAATAACCCTGTGAACGAAGGCTAGAGGAAAGCAGCTACTGTCGTCTGCTGCCGACAAAATGCTAGAAAACCGCCTCAGGGCCAGCGATTGGCCCGTTTGCTTGCCGTGTAAAGTCTTCACTAATGGACACACTCGCCTGCATTAATAGGCGCGACACAATGCAGCAGCACCCATCCACTCAGAATGCACGCCAACGCAACTGTCGAGCTCCACCTCCCTCGGCGCCTCCTCGTCTTCCTCGTCCTCGTCCTTCATCTCCACCCCGTGGGTACTGTCTGCTCGCCCTTTTGGCAATCTTCACAAGCCCCCGCCACCCACCACCCACCCCTCCGTCCAACGCACTTACCTTCCAGCGGGCAGCTCTCCGTTTCGCACCTACGACGACGAGGCCATCACCGAGAACATCGCCCACCTCGTCCAAACTGGCTTTAAGGCGTTGTCCATCATTTGGCCTTACTTCAACGAAGTGTGGCGAGGCGACGATACCATCGTCTCGTGGACTTCCCATTGTCATGAGGTGTCGCCGTCAGAAATGGAATTCCAATGCTCCGTCGAGGGATAAAAAATTTGAACTTCACACGCAGTTACTCCGTTTCGGGTCCCCCTCAGTAGGTTACTCTACCCTCCCCACTTGCATGCCTCGCCCTGCTTCGCTTCGCATCGTGTCGCCTCTAACCAGAGCCTTCTTCTGCATCCCCGCAAGAGTTAAGGGAAGGCACACGGAGAAGAACGCCTTCGTTATCGCCACTCTCGGCATCCTCGTCGGCGCGAAGGTGCAGCACAACGACGTCCTCCGCATCAACCGTGTGAAGCAGTTTCACGCCGAGGTGAAGTCCAAACCCGTGACGATTCTTCGGGACAGCGATAATTTGTGTGCAGTGGTGGAGAGTGGCATACGTGCCTACCTTCTCCGTTTCGCCTGTTATCACGACAAAAATATATACTTTTTTGATGAAGGCCGTAGACAAACGCGTGTGGCGTGTGTAAGCTCCTCCTGTCCTTGTTCTTCTACTGCCTCTCCTGTGTTCCTAACTAGCAGACGGTGGATGAGCGCAGTGGACAGACGTAGTGGCGAGGGTGGTGGAGTATGTGGGGTGGGGGGAGGCGAGGAGGCGAGGAGGGAAGGAGGGGAGAGGAGAGGAGAGTAGACTCGGCTTTGCATGAGGTGAGGCGGGAGTGTTTGGAATGGGTGTTGAGGTTCGGTTCTGGCGACAAATTATCACGGAGAGGCAAGTGGCCTGCAGGTTAATCCACGTGACCAAGGAGAAACAGGCAGGCAAAAGTCAGGCTGAGCTCGAGCGATGCCACGAAGGCACTTGGGGTGTTTACGAGGGCGCTGAAGTGGTTTCTTGAGACTTCTCGTTGTGCCTTCCATGTCATGGACGCATTTCGTGCCAGTTCGTCAGTCGATGTGGATGAACGATTCACCCAATGATAAAACGCATGAAGTTATTCACTTGCCTCACTTGTGGAGGTAGACTTGCTTATCGCGCATATCAAAGTCCACCTCTTTCCCATATGAACTGCTTTGTCAGTGGGAAGGAGTCGTCAGCGCCACGAGATTCGTCGGCATGAAGTACGTGTTTCTGTGGAAACACACTGGCTCAGTCTTTCAAACACATGAGGCGATTTTATTGTGCGCCTTTCAGCCCCGAAGTCACCTTCATTCTTGCAGCTCAAGAACCGGGAGTTGTGGTCATGAGCGGAAAATAGTCTTCGTTACTGGACACTCGCATGACACTAGGAAGAGGCACAACGTCTTGACGAGGTGAAAACAAGTAGAGTGTTAACATTAAAATGGGGCAAGTTTTGAAAGAAGAGTTGTGTTCAGCTGCGTGAACTGACCCCATTCTGCTGTCGAATCAAGTCCTTGCGTTACCCGATAAACATGGCCTCTCAACACAGAAGCTCCGAACCACGAGCCGAGTCGGCCCTACGCGCGGGAGCAAACCGGGGACGACTTGCGGGAGGAGTGGCGGGACAGCTGCGTTGCCTCACCGCTCTCTCTGGAGTCCGCGGCAGCAGTTGAAGGCAAAAGAGTCTCCTTACGCAGGCAGAAACCGTCGCAATTCGGTTGTGCATGCGGCCAAGAAGCAGAAAATGACCAACTGACGGTGTTGGGAGGTGTGGTGGGAGCGAACGGCGAGTGGCCTCGCTGATAGCCACCATCACGTGGACTTGTGGGGCTGTCCCAGCAAACACGGTCTGACAGGCCGGGAGCTTTTGCCTCAACACACTTCCTCCTCGCAATTGAGCACATCCGCGGTAGGTGAGACAATGGCGGAAGAAGGGAGTGAGAGTTGAGCTGAAGCGGCGTGGAGACAGACGAGTGGGTGGTAGTGGCGCATTCGCAGTCGGACGAGTGGACTGTGGGGAAGTCCATGCTCACAACGCTCTCTCCACCTTGCCTCCTCCTCTCCCATTCGCCGACCACACCACGTTGACGGGCAAGGGGTGGAGGAGAAGGAGGTCGACGGCGCCGTCTGTTTCTCGTCTTGCCTGTCAAGACTGCTTGGCATGGAAGTGTTGAGGGCAGGCGAGGATGCAGCGACTGTATGACTCTCTTCATTTGCCGATTGAAGCCTCTTGCTATTCCTGTGTTCAGGACAGTGATGCAGAAGCTCTTGTCGAAATTTGGCCTGCTGGCTAACGTATAATTTCGTATGCTGACGAGACTGATTTGTTTGGGTGCTTTTGCTGTGATGCTGAATATTTTCTGTTCTTAGTGATGGCGCAGTTCACCCATTCACGCTTCCCACCCCAGCTATGCCGAGTTAATCGCTTCACACTCTGCGACCGCCCTTCATCGTCACACCCTTCAAGCCGCCACTCTTCCAAACGAGACCTACCGCACATGTTGTCGAAACAACTCTCGTCTAAGCTCATCCCACCCACCCACCCACCCCGAGCCCACGAGAAGGCTGCACTTTACTGTCAGCCGTGTGGTGACTAAAGCACACAACACGGCGCCCCTCTTCCTCAAACCACTTAATTCAGAAGGGCGACCCGCTACACACCCTGTCCTCAGAGTAGGCAGAACGAGAGGGTCTCCTGCTTCGCAAAGCCATCTTCATTCTACATGGCAGAGGAGTTCGATGGTAAGTACGTTCGAAGGTTTATTGAACAGTTGATTCGGAGAATTGCGGCACGCAGACCGAAGAGGAGGAGGCTGCGCAGTTGATCTTCATCATACATCACCAAACGGTGTTTGGCGGTCACTTCGCTGTGAATGAAGGTGACACGGGAGATGCCAATTACGCCGTTGTGCCTTAGTTGCACGTTGAGCATGGTGTCGAGGTCGAAGATGGAGTAGGCCTTGGAGAGAACCAAGGTTGTCCTAGTTGAGAGGGGGAAACAGAGAGGAGAGCGTGAGACACGCGATTGTGCGTTCAAATGAGACGTGGAGTGGATGAGCTCCACGCGCCTACCCGATGCGATTGTCGAAATGGAGATCGCGCCAGTTGACGGAGCAGTCGAATTGCAGGAGGCGGTTGACAGAGAGTGTACAATTGGCCCTCGACGAGACCGTAGCTGAGTCGAGTGTCCACGTTTCGTCTTGGTAACTCCTTCGAATTGTCATCGCCTTCGAACTGCGCGCCAGCAAATATTCCACATTCTCATTCATCGCATTATATCAAGACCGGGAATTGGGTCAAGCGCCTGCAACACAAATGCCTGATGAATTGGCCTTCCTGATTTCAGGCACCACACAATGCGTGACCTGTGGGCGAAATGGATGTTACCGGTGGGAAGAACGTCAACGCAAACGTAGGAATCTTAGAGGTGGGATTTACAAGCGTTAACTCAAGCGATAGGAAAGACGATAAGGATGAGGAAGGACGGGCGGAGTAGATAGAGGTGAGAGGCATGCGAATTCCACATCATCTCTAGGAGATTGTTTTCTGATCAAGGCCACAACTCATGCCTCTGACGTAATAACACTGAAGATGGCCTCGAGGCTGAGCATGGAGCAATACAATCGCGTAATGTGTTTGAAAAACTATTCTCAGCTAAACACCAACCTTGGGGTGTCGTACCCCATCGGTTTCGCGACTCCTCCCGACTGACATAACGGCTGAACTGGGTAAGACGAAGATATCGATGAGGCACTAGGCAAATCTTCCCCACAAGCGAGGAAAATGGACGTCTCCACCCAGTGCTTCAGCAGGAATTTCTTCCATCCACTTCAATTAACATATTAACGCGAAATGCACACATGACATGGAAGGAACAGCGAGAAGTCTCAGGGCACGACTCCGACGTCCTCGACATGAGCCCAAGTGTCCGCCACTTGAAGAAGGAGAAGCCAAATAGGAACATGAAGACGACGAGTACGAGGACAAGGACAAGGGGCGTATACACCCTACATGCACTTGTCAAGGCCTCCATCCGAAGCCACATAAATTCTTGATGTGGTAATAGGAGAAACGCAGGAGACAGGCGTGAATGCCAATTTCCACCACTGCACGCAGTTAATCCACTGTGTCTGGAGAATCCTCAAGTGTTTGACCTTCACCGGTTGATTCGTAGCACACCGTTGTACTGCAGCTTTGCATTGACGAGGATGTTGGGGTTGGCGGTGACGAAGGCTTTCTTCTCCATGCGGCTTCGCTCAAGTCTCGAGGGGAGTAAGAGAAGGCTCGAGATAGAGGCGAAGGGAAGTGACGCGAGGCACGAAAGTGGGCAGAATGGAGTGATATACGGGGAGGACGCGACTCGTTGTAACTTCCTGTGAAGTTCAAAATACGCACCTCTAACGAAACATTCGAGTTCCATTTTTGACTGCGACACCCCATGACAAACGGAAACACACGCGACGACTGTGTCGACACCCCACACCACGTCGTCCAGGCAGGGCCATTTGATGCACAACTTCTTATAGCCCGTGTAGACGAGGTGGGCGATGTTCTTGTTGATGGCCTCGACGGCGAAGGCGTGAGACGGAGAGCAACCTGCTGGAAAGAATGAGAAGTAGACCGAGGGGCTATTGGCGGGCGGCGGGTGGCGTGTGGCGAGTGCCAGTCGCCATGCAATGCGAACGTAGGAGGAATTGGTCCTCACTCATGGGACTGGCGTCGGAGCAGAAGTGCGCACTCTCATTTTCCTCTGCGAGCGAACAGATAGTAGCCGAGGTGAAGAGGAGGAGGAGGAGGAGGTGGTCGAGGACGAGGACGAGGAGGCGGACGAGGACGAGGAAGACGAGGAGGCGATGACGAAGGAGGAGAAGATGGACGCTTGCGTTGGCGTGCATCCCAAAATGATGGATGCTGCTGCATTCTGGTGCGGATATTTATGCACAAGAGTGCGTCCATTAGTGAAAACTGCGCATGACAAGAAAAGGGCCCTGTCGCATGGTGAACAGAAAGTCAATGCACCCCAGTTAATCGTGACCGGTCGCTAGTTCTGCCATTTGCAGACGACATTGGTAACCGACGGGCATACAAGAAGTCAAGTTGCTGTTCTCTTAACCCGCATGGAGGCTGAATGTTGGCTCTCAGTTGCTTTCCAATGGCCCCTCTTCGCAGCTTTAATCTTCTTTTTTGGTAACCGCCGTTTGATGGCCTCATGCAAGGACGTCCACTTTCCTGGAGGATCAACTGTTGTCTTTTAGGACAGCTCATTTACCACGGTGAAGGCAGGCGGTCGCCTGACCAGCATAGTTTCGTGTATCAGGAGCATGCTGAGGCGGAAGTCCCTTCTCCCTTGTTTCTAATCTTCTCTCAGCGGTTGACATCCACTGAAGTGGTTGGAGGCGAAAGAGGAGGATTTCGACGGCGTCACCCCTCCCTCGTTTTGCCTATCAAAACTGTCCAGGATGAAGACGTTGAAGGCGAACGATGATTAAGCAAATGCACGGAGGCGTCTTGCTCTTCCCTTTGTTCAGGGCAGTGATGCAGACGAGCCCCTTTACCAGTCGGAATTGTGGGTCATCGTCGAGTGTTGGCACTGTTCGTAACAGCCCAAGTTTATTTACTGACGCTGCTGACAATGACGATGTATGTGTTTGGGTTGAAACGCCCTTCTGTCCATCACAAACACGCATTTTACTCGAATCAAGTCGACATATCTTCCACGGTGCCCCTCAGTAGGCGGCGTCTGTGCATGCCGCGCTGGTGGCCTGGGAGCTGCTACTTCCACTCACCCGCGCCCAGTTTGCACTGGTCGCATGTCTTGCAACAAGTCTGCAGGACAAACTGTTCAACGCCACCGTGTCGCAATGGCGGAATGCACCCGATTTCCCAGCTACATCAACAAGATCGTTGACAAAACCGAGAAGAAGTGAAGTGCAGCTTTCATCACCGCCTTGTCACGGCTGTGTTTACTCGACGGGCCATTGTGGTCTCTCGTGACGCCCTTTTCATCCGTCCCCATACACACTGCACTGAGCTTCCAGCTTTTACAGCTGAATGTGACAGCAGGCAAATGCATGCTGAAGTACTCGAACATTTGGCCATGGCAGTGATTAGACTGTGAGGTATTGAGGGCTGATTTGAATGGAGGACTGACATTTTGAGCTCATTTTCGCACCTCTCCGACTAGTCAGTAGACTCCACTTTGGTTCGATGCCCTACGGGCACCTCCAATTCTCCCTCCAGTCTCCTTGGCCAAGTCAGAAGTCACTTCATCCCTTACCATGTCAACTTATTTCTGCCATGACCGATTCATTTCCTTTTGTCTCTCTTGTGTTCCATCACCATTTTCGTCACTCAGGAGTCGTCGCGATTTAAGATTCCTTCAGATTACTTCAAGCCCTTTTGCACTTCCTGCCGGGCATACTCTAAGCCGCAGGGACACTTGGGAGAAAGTGAGACCAGCAATTAGCACTTCACCTTCTCGAGACCGCGACCGCATGATTATTTTTGTCTCGAGGCGACTATTCGCTAAGACAAGCCTGTCTGCCACCATGTCATCCCGCTTCTCAGCGGATTGTCAACTGAAGGGTGAATAACACGCAGGTCAAATATGCACAAATCTTTCTGTCTCTGGGCATTACGTCGTCGCGAAGATCCCGAAGACGAGACGCAGGTCCACAGAGTCTCTCGGCAGTGGAAAGGAGCGTCGTAAACTCTGCTTCGAAAGTGTCGAAGAGGAACGCCGTCCCATGTCTCCATGTGGTTCGGCTTCTTTCCATCACGCAGACGCCCCAACCTGAGGAAATATGCGACCGCAGCGTCGGATACAGAGTCTCTCCTCTCCCCTTCTCTGTTCCATTTTATCTCTTTTCGACTCACCCTTTTTGGCCAAGGTGAATTGAGTTGGGATTACCTGTGCGACGGTGGACTGGACACAGCCTCATCCATTATCCACGAATGAAGATGGCGGCGGGCTAAGGAGAAGTTGCAAGCAGAAAGAGCAGTGGAGTTCGCGTCAGTTGAGGAGTCAGTAGACGTAGAGGGTGCAAATGGCCTGTGAGCCAGGCTGATTGCCTCTCGTGTACTGAGCAGTGAGCGGTTTTCAATCGAGGAGACATCTACGTGAGTAAAACTCATCAACTGACATCCACTCACCGCTGTCTAGTGAGCTGCGCTCTCCGCACTCTCGAGCGCCTATTTAAGGCGCCGTCAAGGCGTTCTTATCAAATCCCAACAAGGAGGCGCTGCAAGCGACACTCGGTGGAAGAAGAAGCCATGTCGTCCATTGGCCCCTGTTAGTGTGGCAGTGTAGAACAACCGGAAGAGGTGAAGCGAACTGTCTACACACTCCAGCCAACAATTGGTCTCCTCTGCCTTCTTTCTTGGTGTGCGTTCAGCCTCTTGCTCCTCCGTGCACCGACGCGGCCTCAAATCGCCGCCTACCGTGCTAACCTCTCAACCGCCACTCTCTCCCACTTCCGTGTGTCATTTGACGACGCGGAAGTTTTGGAGGTGAGTACTGAATGCGTCAGTAAATGGAAATACAAGCATGTTAGCAGCAGTAGTAAGCATACGCGACTCGAGTTTCATCCCAGAAGATCTGATTTTGCCATCCGTCAACATTCACGCCAAAGGTCGGCCGCGATGGCAGCGTCTGATTAGAAGCAGAGCAGGAACGAGGCGGTAGTCATCGTCCACGGTGGAAGGAAGAGTTTGCAGCAGCTGCCGAATTATGGCATGACGCCAACAAGTGTGTCGACGAACCCCATCAGCTCCTACGAGTAGCAGTTCCACAGCAAAAGAAGCCGGTATGTAGAAGCTGATCGCATTAGTTAGCTGAGCGAGGGAGGCAGATGAGGCAGAAACGGGGTGACGCCGACATAACTGACGTGGAGATGGCGATGTTGATGCAAATTCACCCAAAATGTTGGTGTCGGTAGCCGCGAGTTGGTTGCCTTCCTCTAAGGCGGTGCGAGTCTTTATTATGGTCTGAGTGAGAACAGAGTGAAGAAGAAGAGACGAGTGGATAGGAAATGATGATCGGAGGTATGAGACATGAAAAGTAAATTGTCGCTGGTAGCGGCAAGCCGGTAACCTGATGTTCCAGAAATCGGCGACTAAGAGACCAAATGTTCTGTCCACGGAGAGCGCACAGAACGCCCTGTCCCAAGACCGCCTACTCTACCAACGTGGCTTGCCTTCTGTCCACACCCTCTTTCCAAATCCGCTGCAGATTCACGGGGGCTGTTGAGGGTCAGTACCAAATTCCGACGGAGATCCACAGTTATTACTGGCGTAGAGGCTCGTCTGCACTACTGACTTGAACAAAGGGAAGAGCAGAGACGCTGCCATGCAGTTTCGAAATCATCGTATGCCTTCAAAGCCTTATTCGCCGGCAGTCTTGGGAGGCAAAGGGAGGAACACACGACGGCGTCAACCTGCTCCTCCTCCTCCACCTCCAAGCACTTCTGCATGATGTCATCAGCAGAGGGGAGAGTAGAAGCAAGCGAATGGATTCCTACCACAGCGTGCGTCCAGCACACGAAGGCATGCTAGTCAGGTGACCGCCTCCCTCCATCATGTTAAATAAGCTGTCATGAAAGACAATAGTTGACTCTGTTGATGCGCGCTCTTTACAGTGGCCTTCGATCCATCCAGCCGATGAAGTTACAGATACGGGGGAGACGCTTGCAGCGATGACGGTTGGGGAATAAGACGACGCCGCCAAGGGAGTGGACGTCCTTACATGAGGCCATCTTACGGAGGTACCCAATAAGCACAAAATAGTTTCGTGGACGAAAGCTAGAGGAAAGCAGCTCGTGTCGTCTGCTGCCTGCAAAATGCTAGAAAACCGCCTCTGGGCCGGCGATTGGCCCGTTTACTTGCCTTGTACAATCTTCGCTAATGGACACACTCGTCTGCATTAATAGGCGCAACACAATGCAGCAGCATCCATCCACTCAGAATGCAAGCCAACACAACCGTCGAGCTCCTCCTCCGTCGCCGCCTCCTCGTCCTCGTCCTACTCCTCCTATCCGTGGCCACCGTCTGCTCGCCTGCAGAGAAGAAGGGAGTACACTTCTACTCCAACACCAGTCCCTTTCTCCTTTTATGGCAATCGCCACCCGCCAGCCACCACCCACCACACACCCCTCCGTCTAAATCTCATTCTTTCCAGCGGGCCGCTGTCCGTTTCGCACCTACGACGTCGAGGCCATCACCGAGAACATCGCCCACCTCGTCCAAAACTGGCATTAAGGCGTTGTCCATCATTTGGCCTTACTTCAACGAAGTGTGGCGAGGCGACGATGCCATCGTCTCGTGGACTTCCGATTGTCATGAGGTGTCGCCGTCAGAAATGGAATTCCAATGCTCCGGCGAGGGATAAAAATTTGAGCTTCACACGCAGTTACTCCGTTTAGGGTCCCCCTCAGTAGGTTACTATACCCTCCCCACTTACATACCTCGGCTGCTGCGCTTCGCGTCGTGTCGCCTCTAACCAGAGCCTTCTTCTGCATCCCCGCAAGAGTTAAGGGAAGGCACACAGAGAAGAACGCCTTCGTTATCGCCACTCTGAGCATCCTCGTCGGCGCGAAGGTGCAGCACTCCGACGTCCTCCGCATCAACCAGGAAAAGCAGTTTCACGCCGAGATGATGAGGTTCCGTTCTGGCGACAAATTATCACGGAGAGGCAAGTGGCCTGCAGGTTAATCCACGTGACCAAGGAGAAACAGGCAGGCAAAAGTCAGGCTGAGCTCGAGCGATGGCACGAAGGCACTTGGGGTGTTTACGAGGGCGCTGAAGCGGTATCTTGAGACATCTCCTCCAGGCAGAAACCGTCGCAAATCGGTTGTGCACGCGGCCTAGAAGCAGAAAATGACCAACTGACATTGTTGGGAGGTGTGTTGGGAGCGAACGGCGAGTGGCCTCGCTGATAGCCACCATCACGTGGACTTGTGGGGCTGTCCCAGCAAACACGGTCTGACAGGCCGGGAGCTTTTGCCTCAACACACTTCCTCCTCGCAATTGAGCACATTCGCGGTAGGTGAGACAATGGCGGAAGAAGGGAGTGAGAGTTGAGCTGAAGCGGCGTGGAGACAGACGAGTGGGTGGTAGTGGCGCTTTCGCAGTCGGACGAGTGGACTGTGGGGAAGTCCATGCTCACAACGCTCTCTCCACCTTGCCTCCTCCTCTCCCATTCGCCGACCACACCACGTTGAGGGGCAAGGGGTGGAGGAGAAGGAGGTCGACGGCGCCGTCTGTTTCTCGTCTTGCCTGTCAAGACTGCTTGGCATGGAAGTGTTGAGGGCAGGCGAGGATGCAGCAACTGTATGACCCTCTTCAATTGCCGATTGAAGCCTCTTGCTATTCCTGTGTTCAGGACAGTGATGCAGAAGCTCTTGTCGAAAGTTGGCCTGCTGGCTAACAGTATAATTTCGTATGCTGACGAGACTGATTTGTTTGGGTGCTTTTGCTGTGATGCTGAATATTTTCTGTTCTTAGTGATGGCGCAGTTCACCCATTCACGCTTCCCACCCCAACTATGCCGAGTTAATCGCTTCACACTCTGCGACCGCCCTCATCGTCACACCCTTCAAGCCGCCACTCTTCCAAACGAAACCTACCGCACATGTTGTCGAAACAACTCTCGTCTGAGCTCATCCCCCCACCCACCCACCCACCCACCCGAGCCCACGAGAAGGCTGCACTTTACTGTCAGCCGTGTGGTGACTAAAGCACACAACACGGCGCCCCTCTTCCTCAAACCACCTAATTCAGAAGGGCGACCCGCTACACAACCTGTCCTCAGAGTAGGCAGAACGAGAGGGTCTCCTGCTTCGCAAAGCCATCTTCATTCTACATGGCAGAGGAGTTCGATGGTAAGTACGTTCGAAGGTTTATTGAACAGTTGATTCGGAGAATTGTGGCACGCAGACCGAAGAGGAGGGGGCTGCGCAGTTGATCTTCGTCATACATCACCAAACGGTGTTTGGCGGTCACTTCGCTGTGAATGAAGGTGACACGGGAGATGCCAATTACGCCGTTGTGCCTCTTTCCTCCCCCCATCCCACAAACTCCACCACTCTCGCCACGATGTCTGCCCACCGCGCTCATCCTCCATTTGCTGGTTAAGCAGAAGGAAAGGAGGAGATAGGCACGTATGCCACTCTCCACCACTGCACGCACTTCCTCAGAGTCATGAGGAACCTTCACGTGTGTGGACCTCACCTCGGCGTGCAGCTGCTTCACCCTGTTGATGCGCAGCACATTGTTGGACTGCACCTTCGCGTCGACGAGGATGAAGACGTGACTGATGACGAAGGCGTTCTTCTCCGTGTACGTCTGCTTACATCTTGCAGGAAGGTTGAAGAGAGCGGTGAAATCGTGTCGCCACTCTTCACGCTGCCTGGTATCTTTCGTATCCGGAAGCAAAAACAGACGATACAAAGGGGAGAATTGAAGGTGGAAGGTGCGAGCGTTGTAAGATGTTCTCATTTAGAGGCGAGGCGAGGCGAGGCATGCAAGTTGAGAGGATGGGGTAACATGCTGAGGGAGGACCCGAGTCCGTGCAACAGCGTGTGGAGCTCAAATTACGTCCCTCTACAAAGCATTCGAATTGCATTTTTGACTGCGAGACCCCTTGACAATCCGAACTCCACGAGACGATGGTGTCGTCGCCACGCCAATCTTCATTTAAATAAGGCCGTTTGATGCACAACGCCTTATAGCCAGTGTGGACGAGGTGGGCGATGGTCTTGGTGACGGCCTCGACGTCGTAGGCGCGAGACGGACAGCGACCTGCGGGGGAGAAAGCGAGTTAGGCGGAGGGGTGGGTGGCGGGTGTCAGTTGGTCATGCAATGCGGACAGAGATGAAACGGGTGCTTACTCATTGGACTGTAGTCAGAGTAGAAGTGCACCCTCTTCTCCTCCTCTGCGGAAGTACAGGCAATAGCCAGGGCGAGGAGAAGGAGGAGGAGGTTGACTGGTGCGCTGACGTGCATTCCGAATGGATGGATGCTAATACATTTTTGTGCGGCTATTTATGCAGGTGAGGGTGTACATTAGTTAAGACTGCACACGGCAAGAAAACGGTCTCGTGGCATGGTAAAAGGAAGGGCAATGTACCCCAGTTCATCGTCTTTTTTGCAAACTTCCGTGTGATGGTCTCGCGTGAGTATGTTCCGTTTCTGCTCAGCGTCGTCTGATTCCCCAACCGCGCACGCTTCAAGCGCAGCCTTCGTGTCGGTGACTTGGCGTGTGCGGGGGAGCGAAGGCCACTGTAATGAGCGAGCATCAGCAAGGTTACCTTTTGTCAGGTAAGACAGCTTGTTTGCCATGTTGGAGTGAGGCGGTCACATGGCAGGCATGGAATTGTATACTGGTAGAGTCAACACTCAATAGTTGCCTGCGTTTAAACTCCCTGTGCAATGCTTGTGGTCGAACCACAGAGACGTAAGATGCGCCTTATAAACCGTCAACGGTGATCGTGAAGGCCGTGCAAATGAATTCTGAAGAAATAGCACCAGACAATTAAGCAACTTAGAGGTGAGCTCGTACGCATACGTGCAACTCCGAAGGTATAAGTTTCACAGTTGAAATCGAGTGTGCCTTACACACGAGGGCAGCACAATGATACGTCATGCAGTATCATGCGAATCACGAAACAAATGATTCTAAAACAATGTGCTCCTCATTAAGTCGACCACGACGACAACGACGAAGAAGAAGAAGAAGAAGAAAAAGAAAAAGAAGAAGAAGCCTTGATCATAAAGGTAGAAGCGGCGAAAATTGCCACTGCAGCTACTACGCATGAAATGAAAGTGGCATACGTGCCTGTCTCCTCCGTTTCTCTTGTTACCAAGACTAAAATATATACCATTTGGGATGGAGACCATAGATAAATGCATATGAGGAGTTGACGCTCCCCCTTTACTTGTTCTACTTTCTCTTCTTTTTCTTATTAACTCACGGACGGCGGATGAGCGCGGTGGGCAGACATGGCGGCGAAAGCGGTGAACATTGGAGAGAAGAGAAGAATCAGCTTATGCAGACGTGTGGCACGAATGTGTGGACTGGGCGGTGAGAATCTTTTCCGACCATAAATTGTCACAGAGTGCCAGGTGACCTGCACGTTGACTGACCTGACCACGTGGAAACAGACAAGAATCAAGCAAGCAAACACAAAATTAGCCTTCTTCCTCCTTTAAGCGGCACGATTCAGCACGGTAGCTGGTGCACTGGATGCTCTCCGACGTCACGTAACTGTTTGCTCTCCTCCGGGGTGTGGTAAGCGATGATAAAAACTGCTCTGAGGCGCTTATTCCGAGGCCGCCTCAGCCTTGTTGCGGGCCGGAGCGAACCATGAGACGCGTCGGCTGCCAAGCTCCGGACGCGCTAGCGCCTGAGTTGTTTGGGCCGAACTGTCGTGGCTAATGAGAAACTTGTAACACAAGCCGTTTGACAATTTGTATGACAAATGTCTCAGAGACTTTGAAGCCTCAGGTCAAGTTACTCTCAAACTAACTGCCACTCTGACTGCAGAAGGTCGATTCTAGCTGAAAACCCCTTGCTTCCTGATTCTGGCTACCTTCTAACTCGTCCGCCACTACGTCACAACATCCCTCCTGAGTGTGGCTGTTGAAGATCCTGTGTGCACTTGAATTAGCTTAGGTGAGTTGCCTTTCGTGTCACCGACTTGCATGCAGGCAAAGTGTTTGACTACGGGTCGGGTAAAGTGCATTGCCTCGAGCAGGTGTGGCGACGAAGAGGCACCAGTCAAGGGCTGCAGACCTTGTGTTTGTTTAAGGAGGTGTTGGCCGAAGCGGAGCTTCATGACACTCGGACTCTTGGCGTAATCGTCCACTCGGCACTTTCCAGGCCTCCTCCCGATTCTCTCGGAAGTTGTGCCTGTCAATTCTCTACTGAGTAGAGAAATGAATTTCCCATGATCTGCACTCGACAGACATGCCTTAACTTTCACATTCACAGGCTACTTGTAACGCAGTGAGTAAACATGGTGGATCGGTGATTATAACGGCCGCGTCTTCGCCGTTTTTCGGTCCCTGAGGGAGACTATGTACTGATATCATATGCTCATACCATGTTCATTCAATCAAATCATGACAAGTGACGAAGATGACATCTCAAAAGCAACCTCTCAATTCGAGTTGTCGAGTGTCACGCACCAATCTGATCGGGCCTCGGTGTTCACTCTCCTGCTGGTGGATGCGATCATTGTTACAGTGGGCGAATATCATTTTAAATGCCGAGTTCGTGCAATGGGTCAAGTACGATTGATTCGCATCATTCATTTGAAGTGCACCTCTTAAATGGATGAGGCCTAAGTTGTTGATGAGTGTTTGGAGCACACGGTCAGGGGAAGGCGCGATATCAGTGAGTAGCGCTGAAACAATCGGTTAAGGCGGCAATGAATGATTTAAGTCAAGGCTTAGGAAAGGTATGAAAGTTTGCTGTCCGAGATAGGCCATCAAAGGCCACAGTTTATTCATGTACGCGAGTTTATTTAATGATTATTCTATACGTACACGACTTCGGAACAAACGCCAAGCAGCTGTCAAACCGTCAACTATTTACTCCTCACTGAGAAATAACTGACGACTGTCTGACCTGATCTGAGGTTTGGGAAATGGAATGTGGCCTTGCAGCAAGTGTGATAATATGGCAAATGGAGAATGAGACAACCGATTTTCTCAAAGGTTACCAAATGAACTGTGTGATTTTCCATCAATCACATTGTCATCCTACCCATTTGCAAAACATTTGTCATACCGCCTTCCAACCCGCCGTCAGCATCACAACCAATCTTCACGACAGGACAAAAGCATTGGTCCGAGTGGGAGAGCACTTATGTCTTTGCCTCTCTTCGCCTTTCATCACCCTTGCTTTGGCCGGCGACGTGTGAAATGGCCACAGTTGCCCTTTGATGCCTCACATCTACTCCGACCTGACATCCTTCGATGCCACTACACTTCAGCCTTCTCTTACTGGTTTGGAGAGATATTGTCGACCTACAAGTGCATGACTTCTCAACCACCCACCAGGCCACGAGAGCTGTCGTCTCCGTGACCAGTTTGTCTCGCGCGAAACACCACCTCACGTATCCAGTCACCACGGCTGCCAACATTGGCGCTTGCAGGAAAGTGCCACCTGCGGTGCTTCGCGGTAGGTGCGGGCTCCTCTCGAGGGATGTGCAGTTGGTTACTTCGTGTCCCACGTCGATTTGATGGATTACACGCTTGAACCAGACGGACAGACGTGGGTTGGCACTTCTGCCAGAACAGTATTCAGCACGGAATTTCGATTTCGAAGGTGTGCATTTCTGTATGTACGTGTTTGTTTGAGTGCGTGCACACGCGTGTGCGTCTGTGCATTCGTGTGACATTGAATGCCTGTGTCTGTGCTCGTGTGGTTAGCGCAGCCACAGTGATAGCTAATTCTACGTGACTCTAAGTTTTCTGCTTTACATTAATGTTGTGATTGTAGGAAATGAAGGGTCAAGTAAACCAGTTTATTTGCTGTCCGATCAAGTCGACCCCGCTTGGGCTTTCTAGTCCTCACTCGACCTCTTAATTCCACTTTACGCCCTCATTTCACCCATGCCATTCGATTCTTATTTATATCATTGCGTTGATATCATAATCAATCAACATATCCTCTCTAGTCATTGCAACAGGAGCTTCATAGGCCTTCTCATTCTTGAATGCTTTCCTCTTTGACTAAATCCTAGTGTCTCAACTCACCAGTAGGAGAGGGAAATAAGCCACATTCAGCGCCGATAGACGCATTCCGTGCAAGTGAAGCTGAAAAGGTGTGTGACCTGGTCATTTGTAGGCATGCGACTCGGCTCGTACAGTTCCGTCTAAGTGGCTATCGCACCACGACAAACGTGAAGTCGATCAAATCGTCTGTGGATTTTGCTGCGTTTGAACTTCACTGCATCACCGAGTCCTGTGCATTCGGGTAGCTGAAAATGTCCTGCAAAAGCGATGTCCACATTGACAAGTGTTCATCATTGACATGCCTGAAACGTTGACTGGGCCATTCAATCGGAAAACCTTCTTCTTCATATCTCGTGCCTGCGATCATCAGTGCCTCTCCACTTATTGCCACTTCTCGTCCCTCCAGTCGCTCAGACTCCAACAGCGCCTTGGTGAGACGACTGGCGAGTGAGTGCATTAACGCGCTGTCAACCATGAGACGCACCTGTCAGAACTCATTCCACATGACGCTGTGCGGTCACTGCCCGCAGGCAAAGCCATACAAAAAGGACTAATGCATGAACGGTTTTTGTTGGGTGGGGATGAAACACCCATGACGACTGATCAGAGCAAGTGAAAAGCGGGAATGGAATGCATTTAACTTGACAGAGAGTGAATTTATCCTTGGCGAAGCTGTGTTTCCTCGGCGACACGACGAGCTCTCTGCATGTGGCCAGGTAAACGAGGGTGATGGCGAGGGTCTGCGCAACCAACTGTCTTCCCGTCATGGCAGGATCCTCTTCCCTTATCCTAGGGGAATCAAATAGACGCACTGTCATATAATTCGTGCTCATACTATGGCCAGTCAAAATTATGACAAGTAGAGAAATTGACATTTGAAAAGCCACCAATGAATTTGAGATGTGGGAGTGTCATGCTGCAATTCGGATTGGACCACGGTGCTCACTCTATCCAGCCCACTGTTTAACGCTGTCGTTCGATGCGATTATAAACACGGCGCGGGGATTATTATTGCAAATCTCGAGTTCATTCAATGGGTCAGGAAGGATTGATTCGCATTATTCATCTGAATTGCGCCGCCTCATTCGATAAGACCTGGATTGCCGATGGTTTTTCAGTGTATACGAACACGGAAGGGCGCGATATCACTAAACATCGTTGGACCAATTATCATAATCGCATAGACGAAACTCGTCCACGAGGTGTTTGACAGCGGTACAGGGAATCTTCTAAATGGGCGAATGTATCGAAGAGATTGTTGCCATGTTTACCAAAGTAGAAATCGGTGAGTATTAATCGCGACTTGTTGAAATGGGGCGAAGTCCGCTGCTCGGTTGCAGGTGAGTGTGGGGGTTCGCAGCTGGGGGTAGGAAAGAGACGCGAGTTATCTCTTGACAAGTGCTGCTGTCAGTGTCAGGTGCAGCTAACCACCCGTTAATAGGCGTTGTTCATTTGTCTGTCCAAAATAAGCCCTCAAATGCCTCTTTTTCTCCCAGTGTGAGAGTTAGTTTGCAGCTTATTCTCTACGAACACCACGGCGGATTTAACCCTAGGCAGCTATTAAACCGGCAACTATTGACTCCTCACAGAGAAATATATGACCACTGTCTGATCTGATCTGAGGATTGGGAAATGGAATGCGGGCTTACAGCACAATTTATAATGCCGCCTAACCATTGACCTCAATCGTTTCAGTAAAGGGTGTTTTGAACACACTATTCTTTTCCATGTCCACCCAGCCACCTTGCCGGTTACCTCCGTCAAGTTACCGAGAGTCGATGTGTTGAAGTGTGTGAATCCCCGTCATTCTACGTTTTCACCAGTGATCCGGGGTAGACTCCCATTTGGGCTATCGGCCTACTCCTCACGCGTTTGCGTCTGACAAACATTCCGCTGCATTACAAAACACCTTTATTACCTCGAAGTGCTCCAGGATCGCTTCTACGCAGAACGTCGTCCTCAGACGAAATGGAGACACCCGCGCCTACTGACATGACATGCGGGAAACACTTGTTCTGAGAATGTAAATGCACGTGCTTCATTTTCCACGAAATGGAACCATCGGCTCACCGACTGCCTGCGTTAAACCACATCAATCCACGCCCACAGTAAGGCTCGAAGACTCAGCGGGAAGCGGTGTTGGCGGCTGCGACGACGCATGTGGTTAGGGATTTCTGAATACATGCTGATGCGCAGTGGAACAAGGGAAACGTTCAGTTTCCCCAAAGGGGAACAAAAACCTCTTTTGATCCCATTCTGTGGATACCTTCGGGCGCAGTGGAAGAATTGCTATGGTTGTTGGCAGGAGAATGCAAGGACAATGATCACATTCATCACCATCTTGTCGACCGCTGGCAATCCTTAAAGGGGCATTGCAGCGTTAGCGCTCTCCGCGCCACGTCGAGCTTCGCGATCACTGTTGGCATGCCAGTATGCACAGTTGCGGAATCGTCCGAAGGCATTTCATTGCAACCTTCACACCACGCAGCACACGTCGCAGTAGCTCTGGTCCAACCTGCCCCTCAAGGCTGCCTTGCCATTGGAGGGGCGAGTTAATGTCCTGCACCGAAATATGCCCTCCGAAGGTCGCGGATGGGTTTCCACTCTCACCTCCAACGTCGAAGCATACCTCTTGTAGGTCTGTGACTGTTGACAGCCGGAGGCAGTTCGAGGGCACATTTCGTGGACTTCACATGGGAATGCATCCGCCTAGTCGATCTGAATCCTCACCTGACCACCAGACGAAAGTGACTCCTGCACGACTGCCTCCACAAGATTTCCAATCTGACGCATCAACAAGCCGGGAGACCGAGCGGGTCTCCTCGTTCTCATACACACGCCGACTGCACGACATGAAGGGGACGCAGCAGGGAGGAACGCTGTCCGATGAGGTTGAGACAAGTCCAGGTGGTCCCGAGTGCACTGTTCACGTGAATGGGAGTTTTGATGGCACCATAAGAGGCATTAGGCAAGTGACTCTGCAGTCTTTCTCAGTCGCCAAGGCTGAGGCTCGCTGATTGCGTAATGATGACGCCGGTCCCATGTGGATAGAATGTGATGCAGCGCTAGCAACTGTCAAACGTCTTCATGGGTGTTCATGGTGATTTGTCCACATTTGAGTTTTTCCTCTGACGGAGGCGAGGAACCACTTCCTACCAACCACGACATATGACAGAACAGATCCAGCAGGAGACGGGACGAGGAGAAAGGCGGCAGGACACGTGAAAACGGGTTGTGATGGTGGCAGCTCGATGAGGTGAATGACCGCGGACAGGGTGAAACGCAAGAAGACTGAGGATTTTCCTCTCTGCAAGTCCTGGTTGGAAAGTGGAGAGACGAGACAACTGCGTAATGGTGAACTGCGAGGCGGACTTGCCTCCTCCAAGTGCACAACCTCGAGACAAAAAACACTCGCCATCGGCCGTCTATCGTTGCAACAGAACTCACCCCTCCGGGCGAGGTTACTGCGCTGATTTAAATATAAACGTCCTCCGCATCACGTTCGACGCCCTTTATGAACTTCTCCCCAGCAAGAGCCTCGAGAAGTTGACCGACTTGGCAGAAGAATCTACACCACTGCCGCAGTCTGGTGAACGTAGACTGTGGTTGGGCATCCCAGAAGGCCACTCTGCCCACATCCTCAAATTCTTGGAGCCAAGACATCCTGGACATCAGACGTCCGCCTCACGCCCCAACCACTGCTTCCTCATCAGTTCCCCTTTGTCTGCATGGAGAAATAAAACAAGTCCCGCAATTTGGCCTCTCTTCTAAGTTTATTTTTACCAAGGCATACTCGGCATTGCCATGTTGTTTATCGTGGAATCGTGGCAGTTATGCCCTTCCCCAAACTCTCACTCATCTCGTCGTCGTCGTTGTGAGCAGCCGGCAAGTGTATTGCAATCACCGCACCGAAGGTGGTGGAGTGGCCAGCGTGGATGCGGAGCATTGCGTTAGGCTGCAGCCTCGTGGCGACATTCATTTCCATGTTCATCATGACAAAGGGGTTACTGAATATTCAGAGTTGCTCCAATCTAGGGGAGATACAAACACCCGCCTTGGGTGATTCTGAGTTCTCGAGACGAGAGCAACAAGGGGCGAGACGACGCTCTTACTTGGCTTGTTGGCTTAGTGGGGCATTGGAATCTCATTGCCCGACCTACGAGACATGGGTAAGATCACCTTGCCAAATTCCCTTCACGCATATGCGTCTAATTGACAGGACATTGCAACCTGCGTTGGGTGTATGCACGATATTTCATTGACATTTTCAACATGATAATCGCAGTCTGACAGTGGCCTGAGCGGGTGCAAGTTTGGGCAACGGTGAGCACTGCACGGGAACAAATGCTAAAGTGGGGAGGCGAGGAGTGCCGCGGTGAGGCGCGAGAAGGGTGGAAAGGTGTGGGAAAGGGCAAGGAAGGTGAGAAAGTTGACCATACTTGTGGCGTCATGTGGGCTGGAGCATGTGTCCTCTATGGCAGTGGCAAATGTGCTGTGTCTTTTCGCTGCGGAAGTGAAAGCGAGAGAGGGGAAGGACGAATTGGGTCTGGGGACGCGTCTCGCTTGTTGTCTCTCCCACTACAGAGTTTTTGGCATGAACATTTTAACAGCAGAAGCGCAGGTTGCAACTGTCGTCTGGCAGCGGGCAACCTCGGTGACCTACGCAAGGCAGACTTGAAGGACACAAGCACGCCTGACGTCAAGATTTATGCTGTCGCCTCACTGGTGACGAGATTGATGGCGACTCGAAGGGCTTGGGGGGGCAGGGGAGTAGTTAGGAATTAGGCAATCTCTTCGACTATAATCAACCAGAGCATTCAGAAGAGTCACCGTACGGGCCGTGGCAACACACACACACAAACACACCGGACTTCGTGGACGAATACTGTTTCATCTTTACCACCTTGCCAATCGTCGCCGGCACCAACTCCCTTCCCGATCCACCTGCATTATCTAGCTTCAAGCACCGTCATCAGCTGAAGATTATCTTCATGTTTTTTGCTGTGGAACTGCTACTCGCACCTGTCCAGGATAATCACTGCACTGATGGGGTTCATTCCTACTGTCGTGTCACACACTCAAAAACAATCGTCTCTAAGTGTGTATGATCTGACCTGTACCCCTTCAGCCACGAGCACCACCGGCCACCGAGTTCTCTTTTCCTAGGCTTCCTCCTCTCACTCTTCCTCAAGGATGAGTTCGGAGTGTGGAAGCATGTTAGTCGGCCGTGCGTGCACCTCACCGACTCCATGCGCTACGTGCCACCCGCTGCAGCGGGTGTTATGGAGGAGGACGTCTTCGACTCGGAGGATGGCGCCGCCGTCTCGATTGACGCGAAATCTCTTTGATATGTGTGATCGTAATAGCTCCAATCTGATCCCTTTGCAACGTCTATCTACACATGTCATATTTCGCTTTCGAATAAATCCATGTGAAATTGTGAGTGATGAGCCTGCTTTATTCTTCAACTCTGCACAGTTGGTGCCACCCTCACTGCCCCGATTCGTGCGGCGATTCCTCAGCCTGCTTCGCAGGGTGAGAGGCTTCAGAGACCGCGTTTTGCGCTTTGCTTCTAACACTTCGCACTGATGCCTTGTTCTACACTGTGACTGTTCATGAGGCCTCGACCGCGCTAAGTGATGCCATTCTAACTACGTGGACATTGCAAACTGATCCCCGTGGTGATTAGTGATGATCGCAAAAGAAATCTTCTGCCTTCCACACTAGGTGCCGGCGCGGTGGTCAATCCAGGTGGGCTACGTGGACGGTCATAGACGCCCACTGTGAAGTGAAGTTGGTCAACGACCAACAGCTTTCTTGCGCTGAAAATCCGCACTGCAAGCACCCAATGCTCGAGGCAACTTCGTACTCATCCTCCAGTGTCTCCCCTTAGTGTTCATGCAAATGAAGTGAGAGTCTTATTTGCCTCGCGAGGCGTTAACTGCTCTAACCTGCTTCAGAGCGTGGCGAGTGTTTACTTCCAACACTTCACATTCATCTCAATCGGCGGGGACGCATCTCACTGAGAAGCTACGTCATCGCATTCGCATCGCATCGCATCGCATCGAGTGGAGTCAAGCCGCAGTATTTGCACTCGCATGATGTGCTTTCTTCTGCTTCTCGTCTTCTTCGTCCCAAAAACTAATGAAACAGGCGTTTACATTGAACTGGAATCGCACTGGGCCTTTGCGCTTGTTTCAATGCGCATTTAAACGAAGTGGCTGTTGCACGAGACCTGGGACAGGACATTTGATACGCCACACTATGAGGGGCGACTGAGGTGGGTGAGATGCAGCCCACAATTATTTGCAACTGGCAAGATTCCACCTCTCCCACAACCTAGTGACGCTGGCACATCGATGATGCACCACACAACAGACACAGACACACGCACGACACGCCTACTTTGCCATCTACATAGGGAAAATTGTGTTTTCAATGGAAGCTTGTCGTCTCCATTTGCACCTAATGAGGCTACAAAATTCTCTTGCCCCTGCGGACATCTTCCGACGTGCATTGAGGTCACAGGCGTGCGCCACTGAGGAGGTGGGTGAATCTTGAGATGCGACCCCTCACCCCCGCCTCTCCCACTGCCCCGACTTTTTCCCGAAAGACTTCACTTTTCACTCCTTCTTCATTAATTCTCATAACATACATTGCAATAATGTTGTTAGGGCGAGATTATATTGTACTTGGACGAATTTGTTTTACAGTCCATTGAAGCCGAGCATGCTAAAAAATGTCCTCATTTGTTCTCACATACAACTAATATCGAGTGTCCTCCCAATTGCATCCCCTCAAATCACAAACACCTGATCGCAGTTGATTTATCTCGGCGAATCACGACTGCGAAAGAGGTCACCCACGGGGTGGATGTCGTCTGCCTGAAGGCCATTCGCGCACATATTGTGTCGGCATCGACAATGCAGGTCGGTGCTGTCGCCCAGTACACGGCAGGGAAAATAATGTCCTCGCAATTGCCGACCATCAACCTTTCTTTCCCATAATTTTTCGAAGCAGGGGCCTCAGTGGATACCAGGATAGCGGGGGAGGGAAGCACGGGTTTCGCCGTTTGCATCGCAATACGGAGTTGGAAAGCAGTTTGCTTGCTTAACGTCAAGTTCACAATGTGAACACTGGGCCAGATTGACGTATGATCTGTGTAGATCTTATGTAGGGTCGTTAAGACTGAGTAACATGTCGTGAATCAGGTCATAGCTATTACTAGATAGCCATAGCGGTATGGTTGCGTAAGGATCACGAGTTTTTACTCGTGTGTTACTCGTTCCACACTTGCGAGTTGTGCGTTGATTCCGCCACGTCGTACTGGCGCCCGAGAATGGTCAGTGGCTTTGCTGTCCATATCCAGCATTTCCTCAGTCGCATTGGGCAGTTCTGAGAGATGACCGCCTGATCCGATTGAAGGGACATGGAGTTGGCGGGGTCTGAAGTCACAAAAGTTCCATGGATTTTCAACGTGTTGATGTGCAATTTGATCTGTGAGCAGCATAGGTTGAATTAGGTGTGCCACATAGAGAGGTGCTTAAAGGGCAACGACATCGTCCCCTTTGTGGGGGCTCCGTTCTCCCGCAGATTATTCGACTTGGGGAGAAAGGGAGACTTCCCTTTTTAAGTGCTGTTTAAGTCGTCAGACTGACGAAAGATGGTTGTTTACTGGACCACAGGTTTGAATCCAGGGTGTAGTAATACACACGACCATGCCCACTTCAGAGAAACAGGGTTGAAAATTAGGCAACAGGAGCCACACTCTCACTGCTACTTCTCTATCAAGTAACAGCGGAACCACGCAAATCTACGCTAAAATGAGGGAATTCACAGGTATATTTGAGGGAACAACAGCTTCCCACTCACACAACCACCCCAGAGGCGAAAGAATGAGCCTTACAATTGGGTCCATATGATTCCAACTGTTGCGAGTACGTTGCTCGTCATTTCGCCCTCTTAATGGAACAGCTTGCGAAAATGAGGTGGTCTAGGTTGCGAACTTCGCTACAATTGTCTTCCTGGTCTAGTGCATTAACAGCTCCACGTCCTCAGGCCACTTTTTATTCGGGAGAACAGTGGCAAACAAAACGCTTGCTTCTAAAGTGGAGCTCACCTCAAAACCCATTTCCCCGCTCACACAAGTGGCTTAGTGGCAACTCCTTCTAAGAGGTCGCTTTATGCAGCGCATTGTGAACGCGGGCTGCCGTTTCTCCAGAGCCCGCTTGCCACGCGCTTTGCTCTCTGCTTAATTTGGCTTGGCCGTCTTTCCTTTGGGTCGAATGTGGATGAGAGGCAAGGTTACACTTTGGGTCTGTGGCTTCTGGCCAAGAGTGGATTCTGCAGCACATCAATGTTTCTTCAGAGAGGACAGCACTCAACGAAGACATGCTGGAACAGTCTGTCTGCTGTCTTCTCCAAGTTTCTTTTCTGCTACACTGTCCACCTGACCTTCACTCAAATTATTCTTCCACGAGTTTGTCGCATTTAGGGAACGGGTTTTGATCGATTGTTTAAAATATTGGTCAGTTGGTGTGACAGATAACTTTCAACCAGGAAGAGGAACTTCTGTCGGATGAGAATATGGCATGTCATTTATAGTATATGTGACGAGAAGTTCATCGTGGGCATGGACGAAGAAAGATCTATAAATTGAGATAGGACAGTGTTTATTAACCTCGGGTAGCATATGCGGCGGGCAAGAATGTGTCTGCTCTTAAACAGGTGCCGGCTTGAGTAGATGGCACGCCTGTTCGGGCCCTCAAAGTGGCCTTGTCAGGCATCTCTGGGATCCATCGCGGGGGAGGAGAAGAAGGAAGGTCAATGTTTATCAAGAGCAATTGGATCAGAACTACAAATCGAAGAATGGACGCGGCGATTGAAGGAAATTGGAGTCAAATTTTTGGCAATTCAGTATAAATGGGTTCCTGGAGGAGGGCAAGTTGAGCGAAGGGCAACACGTGAGTAGGGTGCAGGCAGATGACAAGGTGCCGTCACTACAAATTTGGCACCCAATGCTTCTCGACCTTTTCCCGGTGAGGCCAAATGAGAAAGTGGATGAGGGGGGACTGAGCGGAGCAGATCGGCTCGGAGAATACTTCCTGGCAAATTGGGTGCAGTGCACATCCTCGTGTGTTATCGTCTAGTAGGATGAGAGATGAGTTGTTGTTGGTATATGTAGGTAGCGGTATATCGTAGTAAGCATGGCTCTGATAACAGGCTTGTGTGTAGGGATGGCGATGATGTGATTGTGTCGGGTTTGTGGTATGCGGGGGTGGATTGCGTGGCTTGTGAGGTGGACAGTGGGTCCTGGAGCGATACGGTCGCAATGGCGCGTGTGTAGTAGGTACGCAAGTGATAGTAGTTGTTAGGTTAGGCAGATTATAGAGCTGCTCGTGAAGCAGCCGATGTTCTAGGAGGAGTGTTCTTCAAATACTCAGGCGGTGGGGTAGCGAAACACAAGCCTACTGGACATAAGCTTTAGTAGCAGTGGCAGGGGACGATGAAAGTTCTCTAACAACCTAATGCAATGCACACTTGGAGGCGTTTTGTTCAAGGTGGAAGACAGGGTATGGGCGAGAAATTCCTCTTAAAGTGAATACTCATCTTCCATCCAAGTGCTGACGCAGAAGGGACAAATGTGACAGCAAGAAAGCACAGGCAAGTAGTCCCGCCCCTCTGCAACTCGACGAAGGGAGGCACCACACACGCCTCCATTCCATGAACTCGCAATGGAGACACGAGAACTCTTGCACCGCCGTCTCTCACCGAATAGCGAGGAAAATGTAACACAAGAACCACTCAGACACTACGAGATGCGGAGACTGCCGACCATCGGCGAAATGAATAAGCCACTACTCACGTGTGGAAGAGACAACAGCTTTCCACGAACTGACGATTCTTTTAGTAATAAATATTTCTGGCTCACAATGCCATCGAGAGGAAAATAAGAAGACCAGAAGTCAACATTTTGCAGTCGGAAAAAGATGCTCTCCCCCAGTAGCGTACCCATTTGGGTCGCAAGTAATTTCACGAGAAGCCCCCACCCCCCCTTCCCCCCATTTGATGTATCGACTGCGATGCACGTATGTGTCTATTCCATGCTGCCTCGAGTTAACAGGGTGCCATCCTGTGCCACGGAGGCCGGCGATTGGGGTTCAAGTCGTTGATGTTTGGGGCTGTTGGGTCTCTCATCCTCAGTCCAAATGAGCCGGCAACCATGGATTTGTCTCGACCCGCGGCCTTCTCTCACCCATCCCCAACTGCAGAACATTCCCAACCTTCTAAGTGGTTGCCTTCTTCGCCCTCTGGACCATTTCCGTGTTTCTGCTAATGGACTATTTCCAATACGTCCTCTTTACCGAGGTTGAAGCAGGCAACTTGCTTCAAAAGACCATCGGGAATTTGAAGAAGGATGCGCGTTGCTATGAAGAGAGAGGCAGAGAGAAGGCGAAGAAACTGGGCATCGGCGGATGGCCTGGAGGATGCTACCCGCCCACCACCCGCACCCCGCCACCACTCCGCCACCACTCCAGTCAACGCCTCTCACTGCATTCCATCCCGCACACACGCAGTCGCCTACGACGCGCTGGAGTCCGTGGAACACGATGTCATGGTCGGGCTGAAGCTACTCCTCCCGACCTTGTGGACACACTCTCCGAGTAATTCTCCATCTCTACTCAATGAACCACGAGAACCTCAGGCCGAATGGAAATGCAAGATGTCTCTAGCCGAACAAGTTATTCCAATGGCAACAGACGCGATCCTCCGCAAAATCACGTCTCTGCAAATCCATTCGAGCAACTCAACGTCCAAGTGATCGTCCTCAGGCACTTCTGTCGAATGCCACATTCGCCACTTCATAGGTAGACTCAACAGCGGACAGTCATCCACTCCACCAAGGTCCCTGAAGCAGGTGGGCAAAATTTCCAAAACAGGCTTCGTGGGCTCTTTCGACGTTGTTCACCACGAACAAGCGAAGGTTTTTGGGCGAAAGTATTTCGCATACAGCTGTCAACTCTGCCTTCATTTCAGCCGCGTGATGCCGAAATGTTGAAAAGCCGCGCAAGGTAGACGATGCAGTCGTATGTGTTAAGGCATCCCTTATCTCTCCTAATACACTCTTGGTAGGTTCTCTTGCAGAGATCAATTCTGTCACTGGTAGAATTTCAGGTCGAGAAACTTTAAGTAAAGCCGAGATGCAGCTCCCTCGCCGAGAACCGTGTTGACACATCGGAGGCCATCGCTTTCACCTTCACTGACCTCCAAGTGCGCAGACTTCCCATCAGAGAACGGATCGTAGCGGAAGCAGGGGTTTTCAATGAAATGGCTAATTATTTTCAAATGGCCATCTCGTGTAGTCAAGGATGGATGTGAGGAAGAGGCAGTTCACTTTCTCAAAGGTGCCACTGGGCGGTCTGACCAATCGAGCGCGCATTTCCACTTCGTCTCTTTCAAAGTGGCATTTAATTGCTCGACGCAAACGTCCGAAATGGAGGGTTCTGATCTTGAGCACAGGTGTTGTACCAGCTCCTTGCCTTACCTATCCAACGCCAACGTAGTGATGTAGGAGTGGGGAAACCGTGAATACAGAACCCCTTCCCAGCTGGCATTGCCACGCAGGCGTTTTAGCGTCTCGTCAAATGGTGAGGTACTTGCAGAATCAGCTTAAATGCACTCCGTGGGGAGGTTGCAGACATCAAACACTACCAGTAGTCGTCTATAAAGGAGACCACACAGCAGACAGTCGTCTAATTTAGACGGTTTAACTGGCCATCAGGCGGGGGAAAGGTTGAATGAATCGACTTGCCTTTGATTGCATGACACTATCTCGGCGAGGTGTGGCGAAAACGCACTGACTGGAGGAGGTTTCTGGCACGAATGACCGTCGAAAGGCCTCTGGTTTTAAATGATTAGGCTGGAGCACTGTTTCTTCTCACACTCGTGACAAGTGCTTGCTTGAACGCTAATTTAGTGTAATTCAGCGGGTTTAATGTATCGTCTCTCTGAACTTCCATCTTCCTCTTGGCATTGCCGAGACTCTTGCAGGTCGGTTTCAAGACACGTCAGCTCATTCGGTCTTTCTTGCAAATTGCCTTACTGTCTTCGAAGAAAGGGTTTCGCACGTCGTCAAGTCCAACGTGATGCAGGGAAAGGCCTTAGTGTCGGTGGCCATATTCTACGTCGAGACGCCATCACCTGGACTACACAGCTCTTATCCAACGGCTACGCTGGTCATCGTCAGCGGATGCGATTTCAGAGAGGACAGTGTGCTGCGTATTGGTGAGAAAACTGGCTAGCAGTAGTCATGTGATGAATAATCTTCGAGGGCGCCCCTGCGCCGCGTCTTTACAACTTCATTGCTGGCAAAATGCAATGCATTTCAGCGGCTAAATGGCAGCCTTTTTCGCTTCGCCCAGGTAACTGAAATGTCTTTCAGTGGAGGGGCTGCATGCGGGGCCCATACGGGAGAGGGAAGTAGGCGGTGCGGATGAGCTCGCAGTGTGTGGTGTAAGTAACAAACGAATGCCCCGCTTCACAGTTGTGTGTGAGCGCAGCTCAGAGGTGAGGAAAGCAGACTTTGAGATGATTTAATTTTGCGTGAGTCTGCGTGGCAGAGGAGACCAGGCGCTGATGACGGCAGTCTGTGACGACGTCCGAGGGAGGGTTTAGCTTCCGGCGCATCCACAAGCGGTCTCAGGTGCGCTCTTTACGACGAAGTGGAATTAAGTGTTGAGGTGGAGGCTACAGCTTACGTCGTCGTCTCTAAAGTACTTGCCTCAACGCATGAGCATCTCTGTTTCAAGTTTATGAACCATCGCGCTGTTCTCTGTACTGCGCGATGAGTGGCAGTGGAAGGGTGCTATTCACCTGGATGATCGGAGACCACAGTTAGAACAAATTCTCTGCTCTTGTGCCCTAGACGAATGGACTGAACAATGGAGAGCCTATTCGTCTCTAAAGCTCCGAGGACTATTTCAACCGCCTCCTCTGACAACAAGTTGGGCGTAGAATTGTAGTCCGCGGGGAAGAGGTTTTTTTTCAACGGCAGAAAGGAATTCGCCCGTAACGAACTCTCAGCACGCGAAGGATAATTTGTTATCAAGCCAACACTGTCTCCACACCACTCTCCACCTTCTCAGTCTCCAACGTGCACGTTGCACCTCTTAGAGCCGTTTTTCGATGTGTAGTTACAATGCCTAACAACTAAGGCACAGGTGTTTTGCGGGCCAAAGTGGTATCAGACGCAACCATACCCACATTAGGCCTTCATCTAGGGGCTGTACATTCAAGTGGAAGTGTAGAGACACTCCTTGAGGGAACAACGCAGGATAGGTGAATGATCACTTCAGTTGGGTGGGAAATTATTCCTAAACTAGTCTTGAATGTCAAGAGAACAGGCAAAATGTCAACAGTTCAGGCCGTTGGCACCTTTCATTTCACGAATGCAAAGGCTGGAGAATGTGGATCTCTGCCGTTCGATGGGCTAATTCAATCGTCTACAAGATGGTCACCCGACACATTCAAGAACCACTCAGCAGCATTCGGAGTCCGAGAGCTGCCACTGCAGCTAGACGCAGACCCTCCGTCTTAGGTGGGAAAGCGCCACTATCGCCAATGATCACGAGTACCTTGCCGGCACAATACGTTAGCCTTCAGCGCTGGCGTTCTTTCGTCTGACTATTACCCGCAAGTACCTACGAGTGTTACTGTCGTGGTGTCGGCATTCACAACCGAGGGAGCGTGGTGATGGCATGAATCGGGTTGAAGGGATTCTTGATGGCCGCTCTTACCGCCGTTCCTCTACGACGACACATGTAGTCATAATTACATGCGACGGGGAAAGCTACGAGTCCCGTAAAAGCTATTTGGTGCAGAGACAGTAAGTAGAAATTTGTATTCCCTTCCACTTCCCCACCGAAATGAAGTACGGAAATGCAACTGTCCTTTTCCGCATCGCAAGGACAAGGTGTAAGGCGAGACTGGTTGAGGTCACCCTGTCAGAGTTGAAGGCAGTAGATGCGTCACGGACACGAACTCGTCTTGTTTGGAAAACAAAAGACGGCAGCACTGCCGTTTAAGCAGGGAAACGGCCTAGTCGAGTAACAAAACTGCGTCGATGAAAACGCTTAACGCTGGAGATTCGTATCCTACGTCATTGGCAGCGTATTGTGTAGAACGAGGAAGTGGCTCACCGTTGCAGAAGTCCTCTCTGCAAACTATCAATGAGGGACTGCGTGTCTTAGCGTCTACACCAACGGAGTATGCGGCCTCTAATGGCCAACCTCCGCTGACCAAATTAAGCTGATCAGACGCGATCCGCCCATGATCACGTCGATGGCTCATCCCTTTCCCAACAGATAAAACCGATGGGCTGGGAAGTACATCTTATTTGGCGCCTTGTAAGATTTTAGGTAGTGGGACGGGACTGCAAACATTCTCAAGCCACTGGATGGGCAATACTAGCATTCTCCACCAACCTGGCAAGCCTTAGTGCCTCCGACCTGCGTCCGTCACAATTTTGACCCACGGGGTGTAGAAATGTGGCCTTTTCCTCTTCCATCGGAGTTCACTGCCACAGCTCTCTCAACCGTGCCGTCCCGCGAGGAATCGTGCGATGCTTTACATACTACATCTCCATCCTGCCGCCTACTTCCGTCGGACAAACACGCCATCCCCCTCTGCACCACCCTCCGCCCAATGGAAGTAGTTTTTCCTGCTACAGGACACCTGCCTCGACAAACATTGGTAGATTGCTTGACCAAACTGTCATGAGGTCGTCCAATCACTCTCCTTTTCAACGCGGCCCACTTGAAGCCCCAGTGGTCACCGAATAAAATGAATATAAAGAGGCGACCTAACTTGTTAGGAGGACATGTGGAGGAAACTATAATCGAGTGCCGTGACCAGCATCCTACTCTGACCCCGTCACCTCCGCCGAAGAGATACGAGTGCTTTTCATGTCCCCAAAGGTTTAGCCTTCACCGCTGCCGTTCTTTTTCTCTTATTATTACTTCCCAAATGGGTGAGGCTTCCTCTGATAATATCGACCTTGAGGGCGGGAGAAGAATGTGTCTAAAGTCATTTGAATGGGTTGAACGACTGACGAACGCCTAAGGAGCCGCGTCCGAGTATCGAGGCAAGTATGCCTCATCTTGTCAACGCCAGAAGCGTCGGGTGGCGAAGGTTCTGTTAGAGATTAATTCAGACTTATCAGAATTAAATTTAAAACTGCTCGCATGACCACAGTAAACCTGCATTAACGACGGGATATTCAGTCCAGGAAAAGCAGAGCAACCGTGCCCAAATGGGGACGTTGGAGACAATTTTTAGTCTTCTCAGTCCACGGTTCTCAGACGCGGTTCACTGTTTACTTGCCTGCTGTTCACAGTTTCCTCTTTAATGACATCCGAATCCTCTTCCCAAGTGAGACGCCCTGAATGGAGGAGGGTAGGGAGGAAGGCTTGCCAATGTCACACAAAACATGTCCGTGTCCGAGGTGTTTTGACAACAGCAGGTTCAGTAACGTTGGTCTTCTCACTCTGTCTGGACCACACTGTTCTCTGTTTACTTTGCCTGTTGTTCTTACTTTCCTATTTGAGGAACTCAGTAGCCTCTTCCAAGTACGGGCGGTGCAAATCGAAGAGCGTATGGACGAAGGCTTGGTGTGTCACCCAAAAACGTACAGATCCTGTTAGGAGGCACGCCAGTCTGTCCGATTGTATTAAAGCGGGAGAGAATCGCTTCATTCAAAGTCGCCATGACATGGTCACTTGAGGGCGCCTTTAGCTGACCCCGAAAGCTACCTCCTGCTTTGGGTCTCTTCACCAACTCCTCGCAGGAGGCCGCTCCCCTTCCAATGGGCGACTAAGGCGAACAGAATTCATTCCTCGCTGCCGAGGTGCCTCATTAAGACTAAGACGAGGTCTTCTTAAATTTTCCCCACGGCGCCACCAGTAGTAGTGAATTAGTTGCGGTGGGGAAAGCTGCGCGGCCGCCTTAAATTTCACTTGGTGCACAGATGGCGGATTGAGGCTGGTTCGCCCGACGGGCCTATCTCCCATCTCCTGGCCTGTCTGTGTGCGTGTTTCTGTGCCCATGTGCCTGTGCGTGCGTGTGTGTGGTTAGCGCAGCCACAGTGACTCTAAGTTTTCTGCTTTACATTAATGTTGTGATTGTAGGAAATGAAGGGTCACGGTTTATTTTTTTTTTTATTTTTTATTTGCTGTCCGATCAATTCGACCCCGCTTGGGCTTTCTAGTCCTCACTCGACCTCTTAATTCCACTTTACGCCCTCATTTCACCCATGCCATTCGATTTCTTACTTTATAACATCGCGTTGATATCATAATCAATCAACATATCCTCTCTAGTCATTGCAGCAGGAGCTTCATAGGCCTTCTTATTCTTGAATGCTTACCTCCTTTGACTAAATCCTAGTGTCTCAACTCACCAAATAGGAGAGAGAAATAAGCCACATTCAGCGCCGATAGACGCATTCCGTGCAAGTGAAGCTGAAAAAGTGTGTGACCTGGTCATTTGTAGGCATGCGACTCGGCTCGTACAGTTCCGTCTAAGTGGCTATCGCACCCACGACAACGTGAAGTCGATCAAATCGTCTGTGGATTTTGCTGCGTTTGGACTTCACTGCATCACCGAGTCCTGTGCATTCGGGCGAGTTAATGCCCTGCACCGAAATATGCCCTTCGAAGGTCGCGGATGGGTTTCCACTCTCACCTTGTGGGTCTGTGACTGTTGACAGCCGGAGGCCAGTTCGAGGGCACATTTCGTGGACTTCACATGGGAATGCATCCGCCTAGTCGATCTGAATCCTCACCTGACCACCAGACGAACGTGACTCCTGCACAACTGCCTCCACAAGATTTCCAATCTGACGCATCAACAAGCCGGGAGACCGAGCCGGCCTCCTCGTTCTCATACACACGCCGACTGCACGACATTGAAGGGGACGCAGCAGGGAGGAACGCTGTCCGATGAGGTTGAGACAAGTCCAGGTGGTCCGAGTGCACTGTCCACGTGAATGGGAGTTTTGATGGCACCATAAGAGGCATTAGGCAAGTGACTCTGCAGCCTTCCTCAGTCGCCAAGGCTGAGAATCGCTGATTGCGCAATGATGACGCGGTCCCATGTGGATAGAATGTGATGCAGCGCTAGCAACTGTCAAACGTCTTCATGCGTGTCATGGTGATTTGTCCACATTTGAGTTTTCCTCTGACGGAGGCGAGGAACCACTTCCTACCAACCACCACATATGACAGAACAGATCCGCGGAGGAAACGGGACGAGGAGAAAGGCGGCAGGACACGTGAAAACGGGTTGTGATGGTGGCAGCTCGATGAGGTGAATGACCGCGGATAGGGTGAAACGCAAGAAGACTGAGGATTTTCCTCTCTGCAAGTCCTGGTTGGAAAGTGGAGAGACGAGTCAACTGCGTAATGGTGAACTGCGAGGCGGACTTGCCTCCTCCAAGTGCACAACCTCGAGACAAAAAACACTCGCCATCGGCCGTCTATCGATGCAACAGAACTCACCCCTACTCAGCATCACGTCGACGCCCTTTATGAACTTCTCCCCAGCAGAGCCTCGAGAAGTTGACCGACTAGGCAGAAAAATCTACACCACTGCCGCAGTCTGGTGAACGTAGACTGTGGTTGGGCCTCCAGAAGGCCACTCTGCCCACATCCCTCAAATTCTTGGAGCCCCAAGACATCCTGGACATCAGACGTCCGCCTCACGCCACAAACCACTGCTTCCCTCATCAGTTCTTCTTTGTCTGCATGGAGAAATAAACAAGTCCGCAATTTGGCCTCTCTTCTAAGTTTATTTTTTACCAAGGCATACTCGGCATTGCCATGTGTTTATCGTGGAAATCGTGGCAGTTATGCCCTTCCCCCAAACTCTCACTCATCTCGTCGTCGTCGTTGTGAGCAGCCGGCAAGTGTATTGCAATCACCGCACCGAAGGTGGTGGAGTGGCCAGCGTGGATGCGGAAGCATTGCGTTAGGCTGCAGCCTCGTGGTGACATTCATTTCCATGTTTCATCATGACAAAGGGGTTACTGAGTATTTCAGAGTTGCTCCAATCTAGGGGAGATACAAACACCCGCCTTGGGTGATTCTGAGTTTCTCGAGACGAGAGCAACAAGGGCGAGACGACGCTCTTACTTGGCTTGGTGGCTTAGTGGGGCATTGGAATCTCATTGCCGACCTACGAGGACATGGGTAAGATCACCTTGCCAAATTCCCTTCACGCATATGCGTCTAATTGACAGGACATTGCAACCTGCGTTGGGTGTATGCACGATAATTACATTGACATTTTCAACATGATAATCGCCAGTCTGACAGTGGCCTGCGGGTGCAAGTTTGGGCAACGGTGAGCACTGCACGGGTCAAAGGCCTAAAAGTGCGATTTTTGCCAATTGGTCCAACGATATTTAGTGATATTCGCGCCCTTCCGTGTTTCGTATACACTGAAAACCATCGGCAATTCAGGTCTTATCCAACCAGGCGGTGCAAATTCCTATGAATAATGCGAATCAATCCTTCCTGACCCATTTGAATGAACTCGAGATTTGCAATAATAATCCCCGAGCCGTATTTATAATGGCATCGAACGACAGCTTTAAACCAGTGGGCTGGAGAGAGTGAGCACCGTGGTCCAATTGAATTGCAGCATGACATTCCAAACCTCAAATTTATTGGTGGCTTTTGAAAATGTCAATTTCTCTACTTGTCATATTTTGACTGGCCATCGTATGAGCACGAATTATATGACAGTGCGTCTATTTGATTCCCCTAGGATAAGGGAAGAGTATCCTGCCATGTGGTGGACACAAGGGAGCGAGTAACGCAGGGGACACTGTCGTTTGGATCAGTGACCAATCGTGTCTACTCACTGCGTTATGACTACGGTACCACATGACATCGCAAACACTGTAAGTGGTAAATCAAATTCCGT
Organism: Dipylidium caninum; assembly: GCA_017562135.1. NCBI lineage: Eukaryota > Metazoa > Platyhelminthes > Cestoda > Cyclophyllidea > Dipylidiidae > Dipylidium > Dipylidium caninum. The sequence continues at coordinate 5,385 of QEYB01000196.1, read as the reverse complement.
TGATAGACACGATGTGGGCTGACGCGTGCGCAGTCGGAGGGGTGGGGGAGGGGGAGGGACGCAAAACAGCTTGATGGGCTGAATGAGGCTTGTCCCCTGTCCGCCTACCGCATCTCTCTTAATCCTCACCCCACCAACGCGGCCCGCATTCTTTCCAAACGTGGCGCATGGACACTTGCCTCTCCCCAGTCCCGCTACATTTAATAAACGGGTAGGCGTAGGTGGGTGCGTATCAGTGACGTGTAGAAAACGGATTTGGAAAGAGGGTATGGACAGAAGGCAAGCCACGTTTGTAGAGTAGGCGGTCATGGGACAGGGCGTTCTGTGCGCTCTCCGTGGACAGATTTCTGGAACATCAGGTTACCGGCTTGCCGGTACCAGCGACAATTTACTTTTCATGCCTCATGCCTCCGATTATCATTCCTATCCACTCGTCTTTTCTTCTTCACTCTGCTCTCACTCAGACCATAATAAAGACTCGCACCGCCTTAGAGGAAGGCAACCAACTCGCGGCTACCGACACCAACATTTTGGGTGAATTTGCATCAACATCGCCATCTCCACGTCAGTTATGTCGGCGCCACCTCGTTTCTGCCTCATCTGCCTCCCTCACTCAGCTAACTAATTGCGATCAGCTTCTACATACCGGCTTCTTTTGCTGTGGAACTGCTACTCGTAGGAGCTGATGGGGTTCGTCGACACACTCTGCTTCGGCAGCTAATCAGACGCTGCCATCGCGGCGACCTTTGGCGTGAATGTGACGGATGGCAAAATCAGATCTTCTGGGATGAAACTCGAGTCGCGTATGCCTACTTACAGCTGCTAACATGCTTGTGTTTCCATTTACTGACGCATTCAGTACTCCCCTCCAAAACTTCCGCGTCGTCAAATGACACACGGAAGTCGAAGAGAGTGGCGGTTGGTTGAGAGGTTAGCACGGTAGGCGGCGATTTGAGGCCGCGTCGGTGCACGAGGAGCAAGAGAGGCTGAACACACACCAAGAAAGAAGGCAGAGGAGACCAAATGTTGGCTGGATTCCACTCCAACGCGATGGAGTTGACACTCGTGTAATATTCAAGGCTACGAGGTCTCCGATTTCTCTCGAGAATGGCCAAATTAGCCCAGAGTCACGAGTGAGGACTGACTTGGACGCCGCTTCCACATTGGATCCTTTCGTGGCTTCACCAACCAAATGATCAGAGGTAAGGCTATTTATCGGACTGTTGACATTTCCAAAGAAGTCAATCACGAGAGGAAGAGAAGCTTCTTTTCCCTGGCACAATTCCCACGCTCACCGATTGGTCGCGTGACGACTTTACGACGGTGCAGTGCGGCCAACTGCGCGCGAAGACGCGTCGTGAGGCTTGGCGCCGAGTTGGTGAAGCACACAAGGACGTTTAGTCGCTTGGGGCGAACAGGAGTCAATGGACTGCAGGGCTTCTTCTTTCAACCGGAGTGTTCGCTTGCAGCGGCCTCCTTGTTGGGATTTGAGAAGAACGCCTTGACGACGCCCCTAAATAGGCGCTCGAGAGTGCGGAAGAGCGCAGCTCACTAGTCAGCGGTGAAGTGGATGTCAGTTGATGAATGAGTTTTATTCACGTAGATTGTCTCCTCGATTGAAAACCGCTCACTGCTCAAGTACACGAGAAGGCATCAGGCTGGCTCACAGGCCCATTTGCACCCTCTACGTCCACTGACTCCTCAACTGACGGAACTCCACTGATCTTTCTGCTTGCATTCCCTTAACAATGCCAATTCGAAAGTAATTATTCACTCTTGTCGACTGCTTCGTCAACTGGTACGATCGCTACTGTGACTACTTCCCTTGCAAAGTCCGAGGAACCTGGGTAGGACGAGAGTAGCTCCTCCACTCTATGTTTCATTTGGCCATCCCCTGTCAAGCCTGATGCTCTCCTCTCCTTGCCGCGACTACCCCACATGAAGGGGTAGGAGGAAGAGTAAGATGAGGAGGAGGAGGTCGACGGCTCCGTTTGTCTCTCGTCTTGCCTGTCAAGACGGCTTGGCATTGTCGTGTTGAAGCAGGCGATGATGTTATGACTGCTTGGGTCTCCTCAACCCACTTAATTGAAGTGTTGTTGCTATTCTCTGTGTTTTGTAATGCCAGTGTTAGAATGATAAAGTTCTTCTAATCTCACACGTGCCTTTTATCCTGCCGAGTAGATATTTTGTATCTCAACAAGTTCTACAACTGGTCGAGGCATCAGCAGCGCAATCTGCTCTTGTCCGAGCTCTGTCCCGCTGACATTAATATATTGAGCGAACACCTTCCCTCGATTCGACCAGACTGAAGGCCTGCGCCAAAGTATGCACAAAGAGAAGCCGCTAGGATGAGCGGACATTCACTTGGGCTATTGAGGCCGTCAGTACCAATTCCGACGGAGATCCACAGTTATTACTGGCATTGAGGCTCGTTCCACCACTGACTTGAAACAAAGGAAAGAGCAGAGACGCTACCATCAGTTCCTCGACATCATCGTCTGCCCTTCAAAGCCTTATTCGTCGGCAGTCTTGAGAGGCAAAGGGAGGGACACACGACGACGCGTCAACCTGCTCCACCTCCAAGCACTTCAGCATGATGTCATCGGCAGAGGGGCGAGTAGAAGCAAGAGAATGGATTCCTACCACCGCGTGCGTCCAGCACAACGAAAGCATGCTAGTCAGGTGACCGCCCATCCCTCCATCATGTTAAAATAAAGCTGTCTTAAAAGACAACAGTTGACTCTGTTGACTGCGCGCGCTTTGCAGTGGCCTTCGATCCATCCAGCCGATGAAGTTACAGATACGGGGGAGGCGTTTTGCAGCGATGACGGTTGCGGCGAATAAGACGACGCCGCCAAGGGATGTGGACGTCCTTACATGAGGACCATCTCTCGGAGCCACCAAAAGCACCTAAATAGTTTTGTGACGAAAGCTAGAGAAAGCAGCTCGTGTTCGTTCTACTGCCGACAAAATGCTAGAAAACCGCCTCAGAGCCAGCGATTGACCGTTTACCTGCCTTGTGCAGTCTTCACTAATGGACACACTCGCTGCAATTAATAGGCGCGACGCACAACGCAGCAGCACCATCCACTCAGAATGCACGCCAACGCAACCGTCGAGCTCCACCTCCCTCGCGCGCCTCCTCGTCTTCCTCGTCCTCGTCCTTCTTCTCCACACGCCGTGGGTACTGTCTGCTCGCCTTTTGGCAATCTTCACCAGCCGCCGCCACCACCACCCAACCCCTCCGTCCAACGCAAAGTACCTTCCAGCGGGCAGCTCTCCGTTTCGCACCTACGACGTCGAGCCATCAACCGAAGACAAACAGTCGCCCCACCTCGTCCCAAATTTGGCTATAAGGCTACCGTTGTCCCACATTTGGCCTTACTTCAACGAAGTTGTGGCGAGGCGACCCGTTACCATCGTCCTCGTGGACTTCCAATTGTCATGAGGTATGTCCCGTCCAGAAAAAAAAATGCCAATGCTCCGCTCGAGGGACGAATTGAGCTTCACACGCAGTTACTCCGCTTTCGGGTCCCCCTCAGTAGGTTACTCTACCCTCCCCACTTGCATGCCTCGCCCTGCTCGCTTCGCATTCGTGTCGCCTCCTAACCAGAGCCTTCTTCTGCATCCCCGCAAGAGTTAAGGGAAGGCACACAGAGAAGAACGCCTTCGTTTATCCCACTCTCGGCATCCTCGTCGGCGCGAAAGCGCTGCAGCACAACGACGTTCCTCCGCATCAAGCGTGTGAGGGGGGGGGGGGGGGGGGGGGGGGTAGCAGTGTTCACGCGAGGTGAAGTCAAAAACCGTAGACGATTCTTCGCGGACACGATGAAACTTGATAATGTGACAGTGGTGGAGAGGGCCATACTGCCTACCTTCTCCGTTTCGCCTTGCTACCACAGACATAAAATATATACTTTTTTTGATGAAGGCCATCGTAGACCAAACGCGTGTGGACGATGTGTATTGCTCCTCCTTCCCCTGTTCTTCTACTTGCCTCTCTTTTGTTCCTCAAATAGCAAACGGGTGATGAGCGCAGTGCGACAGACGTAGCTGGCACCGAGGGTGGTGGATGGAAGTATGTGGGTGGGGAGGCGCAGGAGGCGAGAGCGGGAGGAGGAGAGGAAGTTAGAATTACGGCCCTTCTGCAATGAGGTGGAGGCGGGTGTTGTCGGATGGTGCTGAGGTCCGTTCTGAGACAAATTATCACGGAGAGGCAAGTGCTGCAGGTCTAATCACGTTGACAAGGAGAAACGGCACGCGCAAAAGTCAGGCATGGACTCGAGCCCGATGCGACGAAGGCATTGACGGTGTTTAGAGGGCGCTGCAAGTGGGTTTCTTGAGATTTTTTGTGTTCATGTCATGGACGGCATTTCGTGCCAGTTTGTCAGTCGATGTTGTAGTGGATCCTTCCGATCTATCCTACTAGATAAAAAACGCTTGAAGTTAATTCACTTGCACTCAACTTTTGTCAGTGGCGAAGGAGTCGTCTGCGCCACGAGATTCGTCCGCATGAAAGTATTTTCGGTTTGTGTGGAAAACACGCCTGGCTCAGTCCTTGTCAAACACATGAGCAGCGTTTTTATATGTGCCAACCCTTTCAGCCCCCCGAAGTCAATCATTATATTCATTCTTGCAGTTCAGCGAACCCCCACGGAGTTTGGTCTTGAGCGCAAAAATAGGTTCCTTACTGGACACTCAGCATGACACTAGAGAGCCACAACCGTCTTGACGAGGTGAAAAACAATGTGGAGTGATCAACATTAAAATGCGGCCAGTATTTGAAAAGACAGTGTGTGTTCCAGCTGCTCCCAGCAAACACCGGGGTCTTTGAACAGGCCGAGAGCTTTTGCCTCAACCACACTTCCTCCTCGCAATTGAGCACATGCGCAGGTACGAGACAATGGCGGAAGGAGGGAGTGAAGTTGAAGACTAAGCGGCCGTGAGGAGAACAGACGGAGTGGCAGAGGTGGGAGCTGCGCGCATTCGTGACACGTCGGACGACGTGGACTGAAACTGCGGGAAGTCCATGCTTCACAAACGCTTTCCTTCCTCCACCTTGCCTCCCTCCTCTCCCAACTCTGCGCCGAAACCCACAACCCACGTTGAGGGGGCAAGGGCGGAGAGTAGAAGGGAGGTCGACGGCACGCGCCGCTCCTGTTTCTATCTTTGTCCTGATATCAAACGATGAACTCTCGGAAGCATGTAAAGTATATCACGTGCAATGCCGAGACAAGCAATTTTACGACATATCAACAATGACAATAATATAATTATTGACCTGTCAACTCAATGACCTCAAGTTTGACAGCCTCTGTTTTTCCTGGCTCTGATTCAGGACACTCTAATGAGAGATGAGAGACAATGGCATCCTCTACTCTTTTT
>QEYB01000193.1:0-23749 GCA_017562135.1 Dipylidium caninum | reverse complement strand
GTCGCATTCCCTGCCCCGCTGCGATGCGGCGGTTTAGCCATCCAGCAATCTGACAAGGCAAAATTGCGCTTAAGACGATTTGCGGGTGTGTTTAATGAGGCCCTGGAGAGGAGTAGTCATTATTTTCTAATGGCCTGGTGCATTTGCCGTGGCAAGGTGATGAGGAGATAAAGCAGATTACACTTTTCATTTTCCGATTTCAGCTGCACAAGCATGAGATCAGTTTCACGTAGACTAGTTTGCGAGGCTTCATACCGACTTGCTCCATAATTCTTATCCATTAGTCCCGCCACCGGAACAATTGTGGAGTTTACAAAAACTCTCGTTTTCAAATACATGCATAAGTTACTAAGACTGCCATACAAGCGACGGGAGATCGAACACATTGAGAGGAGCGTGGTAGGTGAGTTCAATTGGGACAAGTCCGACGCGTGGGAGTGCGAAGAAAGACGGAGTCTGGGTTTGTTGACACGATCACTTGGCGCTGACAATAATTTAGGCGGGAGGTGGAACATTTCGATTTAGGCTGAACCCTTCAAGCGCTCGCACCCCGCCCGCCCCCACGTTGAAAGAATTCGCCTTTCGCAATGGTAAGAGGGGACAGCAGCTCTCGCCAACTGCCCCATTTTGGCGCACAACCTTGTTTGATATTTTCAGAGCATTATTCGTACGCCTTTTCAGCCTCAACTTCACAGGCGATTCCGGTTACTTAGTGTCTAGGTGAAAAAATGTCCTGCTTTATGGTGGAAACAGGGGGGGGGGAAGGGGAGAGGAGCCAAATGAGAAGCAAGTTCACTGGACTTAAGAGCGTTTTTTTCCCTAGGCTTGAGAGCCACCATGTATGCTCCTTGGAGGGCGGCAAAACTTCCGACTCCGACTGCACATTTGGTCGTCAATGTGGCGAATTGGTGAGTCCGCTGTCTCAGACCCGGCAGAGAATGGATTTATTGATGTGTGAGGATTTGCGGGCTGATGTCTCTTTACTGTGGAAAGTGCTGAAGAAACTCGCTAAACCCTTTCTGATGAAAACTGACCGAGGAGACCACCGTAATACGGGGCCGGAGGAGCGATTTGGCGACCAGAACCGAAGGGTTTGACTAAGTAGACTAGAGCCGAAATATCAGGGGACGATATGTTCGTGTAACTCAGTTTCATTTTTCTCTGTGTCGAATGTCTTTCCGTAGGGGCGGCTTATTTGTAGAGACGAGAGGAGCAGGTGATCATCCATAGCAGTGATTCTTGCTCCTCACTGGTACCTTTCTCCTCCTCCGTGGTTAGGAACCACCTTTGAGAAGTCCATCCGAGACAGCATTTCGTTAAATTCTGCGCCAACAAACTGATCTTATTCAAGCAGTTATAACCAGCGATGATGAAGCGCTGTCCTTGTCGATGACATAGAATTTTGTTGAACGAAAAGCGTAAATACGATGCTGTAAGTAGTTGCTGAGCGAGTCGCAGTTAAGCCGAATCGAGATCGGTTGGGAGCGCAGACTACCCGCCATGACTCCAAAAGCCACAGACTGGCGCCCGATGCGACATCCATTTGACGACCGTTGACGACCTGTCAAACGGAGCAAGTCGCGAGCCCTCCACGTTGCTGCTGATGGCAGCTAGCCTACTTGCGCGTCGTAGGCATTAGGGTGATTCATTATTGGGCGCCGGTCCGAAAGTAGGTTTACTTGAAAGTCTATTGCCCAGACTGGGGCGCAAACGCTCGCCTCATCTGCCGCAGATTTAACCGGTAGATGACAAAAGGCCTGCTTTATGGCAACCGTGTTAAAGCTCAAACAGTTTGCCCAAGTTTGTCACACATTTGTGACTGTGGACTGTGATAGAAAGCGTATTTTGGGTGTGGCTGGTTTCCCCTCCGAAGGCAATGCACGCTTCACTCATTCTCCGTTATTTATGGGCACCTCTTTGTTCATTTCACTTTGCCGTACTTACCTCACGCTTGTGCTTGAATCTACGCCTGCTCGACGCCTCGACGCCCATCATGAACCTCCTCACGGTGGCGCTATCAACTCTCCTGATCGAACAAACTGGCCCGACGAATGCAAACCGACTTGCATTTCATTTCTATGGACAGGCGCAAGAGGTTCATGCACGTCGTTACATTGCGCAGGCAATGCATCAGGGACCCTGGGGTCCTCCTCAAAACTGTCACCTCTGTCTGGACTACATCAACGAAGTAGCCACCCTCCTGGCTGAACTGAGGACGCCGAGACGAAGAATATGCAAACGCCCAAACCGACAGCTTTTTCGCGCACCGATGTCCTAGATGAGTCCAGCAATGAGGATCGTTCGCCCATTTATCTCCCTTCCGACACCGGGCAAGAAGTTCATACATCAATGACTTTAGGCTTTGGATCACGCGGAGAGCACAGTCGATTCCCATCAAGTTTCCTGGCAAATGGCGGTCAAGTTCACCAACCAGCCGCCCGAGGGATTGCGCTCGGGACTGATGAGACCTTTAGCGACATTTCTCCCAAGACTTCCTCGCGCTTGTGTCAGTGTGCATTGGAAGGTGGTTCTCTACGCAGTTGGCCTTTTCCACAGGGACACTGGAGGGGAGACGAAAGTTCACGCCATCGGATGGTCCGTGCCGTATGAGTTCACCTGGCGGATTACAGCGCCTCAGTGGAGTTCTTGAGGAGCCACATTGACGAAATTGAAGTCACCAAGAGGAATCTCAAATCCAGCGTAAGTCTATGTCTGCGAAGAATTTCCCTACCTTCAAGTAAACCATTGACTCAAATCATTACTAAAGCATCTCTTCAGAAGTATGTTAATCACCTTTTTTTGGATAAATTATGGCTTCACCTTAATTTGTTCGTCATTTGATTAGTGGGGTTAAAAGCAGTCTGGTTTTTCCGAAGCTCTGTCCCAGGACAAGGTGGTGGCTAACGCTTTAAGTTGCTTCTCTCGGCCAAATTAGGTGGGAAAGCGGACCTTCAATCACCATCCTTCCTGGTACCTCAAGTTAGACGCTCGGATGATACTGTCACCCACTTTTCTTTTCCATCAAAATGTCTGCTCTTCATTCTCATTGCGCTTACACGGAAGTAGGTACTTCTTTCGGAGCCATTTCTCCACCATTTGGGGATTAACTGCTATTGTCCTTCTTGCTACCGCAAATGTCGCCCTTGTCGTAGTTCAAATCGAGAAAAAAAGGCGTGAAAGTCCGCCTGTACATGCAGACACAAGTAAGTGTAAAGCCTCAACATGATTCGCCCTCTCGGACTCTCCCTCTGACAGCGAAAATTAGCTTCGAGGCAGAAGCTGCATTGGGCGGAAAACGTGTGAAATGCTAATTGCATAAAGGACCTCGGTGTCCGTGCCTCGCATCGCCAGGAAGGTGTCCATTAGGGCTTCAGCCGTGCATTACACACAAAAACCTTGCCGTAAGGTGGTTATGGAGTTCCCCGCCCATGGCCCCTTATTAATGGCCTTTTACTTTTCACTTCACCGATGTCCTCTTCCCTTCCCCAAATGTCAAAATTAAGCTGTTTTCTGCACTTTAAGCGTTCGCAATGAAATTCCACGAACTTGGGCTACTCCGATTATCCCTCCCAAAGGAGGTCTCCTTGTGCAGCACGTAAAGCGGCCTTTCTGGTCGTTCAGTGCCATAATGGACAAAAATAGAGCTGCCTATTAACCCACGCTGACACTACTCCGATCTGTGTTCTTGGGTGATGCTCAGTTTCGCGTCTAGACACACTACAATTAAGCCTAATGACATGTCAAGACTTGGGGAATTTATTTCAACTCCCATATCTGCTCACGCTAAGGTCAAGAGTAATGGGGAGTTAGCAGTGGTAGCAAGGAAAATCGCTGCTCAGCTTCGTACGGCTAACCAGGTCTGGGTGCCTCCACGAGACCGACGAGTGCGGCGCCCGTCTACGAACACCAAACAAGCCACGAACCTATCGAGACCCTTTCTCCTCCAGGCACGGCAGTTTGCCCGCACTTCTACATGTTGGCGAAGACAAGTGCCTTGCCTTGAGGTGTTATCACTCATAAAGCTGTAGCTATCTAAGACATCACCCTACGTGCCGCACTTCGAAAGAGTAAAAGGGAATGTGATGTCGATAATACCATACTCGAGCCTAGGAGCATAATTAGAACTTTTGAAGGGTAAGAAACTTTAAGTAGTGTATTTAAACGTCGCAAAGTAAATGCCCTGAACTTATTTCAGCAGTGTAAACACGGAGAGAAGCTTAACACCTTAGGTGACAGTTGCACTGGCCAGGGGGAGACGTCGGCGGGGGCAGGAGAGGAACGGCCACACCGAGGGGTTGACGGTGGAGGTGGTGCAGGCGAGGGTGTATTCCGTCGGGGTGACAACACGCACCCCGTAGCAGTAAAAGTTGATATTCTCCCCATATTCATCAAGTTACCCCTAAATAATCAGCTCTGTCAGGACAACAGGCGTTGTAATCGCTGGTTAAGACCCACTGCTCGATCGCATTTATCCATTCAAACTAAAGAGGACATCAGGAAACAAAGAGGAAGGTTGGAAGTAAGGGTATAATGACCGACACTACTCATTTGACTCGACTGTGATGTGAGCAGTTTTAATGAGGGGACCAAGAAAATGACCACTGTAGTTCAGACGGATGTCTTCGCATGGTTGCAGGGCATCGACTGGAAGTGCGTGCGCTACTTGCTCTCGGAGATTCAATTTGGCGGACGAATCACAGATCCCGTGGACACCGAAATTATGGTTACACTGACCAGGTTCATGTTCAAGGAGCGCATGTTCCAACCCGAATTTGAACTCGCACCCGGCTACACCATTCCACGCCTCTCCACCGTGAACCAGTACCTCGGGTACATCAACTCCCTCCCCAGTCAGGAGTCGCCTGAGACTGTTCACCTTCATCCCAACGCAGAAATTACGTAAGTTTGCGTATTACCCAAAAATGGCGACAAACCACGTATAGCGACCAGCTCCACAGTGGAATGGTAGAAGTAGAATAACTCCTCACGCAAACCATTGAAATTAAACTAAATCGACGAAATAAGCGCTGAAACAGGAGTTTGGAAGTTGAATCACCGTCCTAAGTTTGCTCTATCCGACGGATTACCCTGAGGGTTAAAGTGATTGCCAAAGTGTAGAAAGCACAGGTGAAGTGTTGGAGGGTGGTTTAGTAAAGTTGTTTCCTCATCGACCGACAAAGCAACTTAAGGATCTTGTCGATTACTCGTGGGTGTGAGAGTTCACAGAGACGGAGAGATTTTGTGGACTGCAGCTTCACTAACCCACGTAAGAGCAACTAACCACTGCAAGCTTAAACACCTGTCACCGACATTCCACAGATTCTCACAGTGGCCACAGTTGTCTGAGTGTTTCACGGACACCGCTCACTTGGGGCCCAGCACCACCCGCATTGCCGGCGCTAACAGCCGCCTGTGGCGTCTGGAGTCAATAAACACTGAGAAAACCTCCGGTTCGCCGTTGAGGACCGCAAGATGCCTACAGATACTGGATGGTGGAGAGGAGAGGGGCGGGGTGGGATTGCAATGCGTGCGTTCCAGCCCGATAAAGTCGTCTGGGGAATTGCTCGAGGCTTCCACTGTCACATACACTCGCCATTCGGACTATCTAAGTGCCCCAGGCACCGTCTCCATTATGAGGGTTAGGTTATACCCAAATGGCGTGCGTAGACTGGCAACCAAGTAAGAGCTGAATCATAGAGTTATTTGCACATTGCCCGGCCAACAATTTCATAATCTGAGATGTCGTCGGTCCACTGACTGCAAATTGTGGTCCTTTTCGCCACCTTTCCCTATCGACTTAAAGGACTGGGTTCGCAGCACTTTCATCCGACGACGCTTAAGACGACCGCATTTCGCATCATTACACCCCGCGTCAGACAGGGACTATGTGCGCCCTCCTGTCAACTCCTGACTTTGCGTTTAATGTACCACTCTGCGACAGGTACTCAACGTGGTTCTCGGAGAACATGCTTGCCAAAATTAAGGCGATCACCAAGTTGGAGAGCATTCAGAGCATGGAGGATGCAGGCGACGCCCACGGGGACTTCGTAATGGCCACGTCATCCACGAAAGAGAAGCTGGTGCGTGAGATCTGCGTCTCCATGGCGGAGCGTCTGCCACCGCCCTACGACCCTTTCGTTCTGCCCGAGAAACTGAAGGCATTTGGCATCCTCAAACCCATCATCATCTTCCTGCGCCAAGAGATGGAACGCATCTCCCAACTGCTCCGAGTTACAAGGAAGATGTTGGGAGACCTGATAGACGCTATAGACGGGAAAATCGTTCTAAATGAGAGCCTTCGTGAAGCGATGGACGCCATCTACCTGTCCAGAGTGCCGGCAATTTGGCTTAGAGTAAGTCGCGTGGAGGGACTTCAGAGGGGCATGGTCAAACAAATCGTATCCCTTTAAACGCCACCTCCATTGTAAGGATTGTTATTTCGAGAACCATCAACGAGGGCATCGCGGAGGTGGCATTCATCCACCCCGCAACGCTTCCCCGCATGCCAAAGCGCCCGAAAACAGGTCCCTTCAGGTGCCACGAGGAGACTTCGCCCCTTCCCCTTGGGTCGGAGCCCCGATAACTCCGGCATTGTCCAACATGGTGATGTATGCTTTTGAGGAAATGGACGCAAATTGTTAGGTTGGGCTTTGAAGCATTCGAGAAAGCGGACTCAGGACCCTGAAGAAAAACCGAATTTTGGCAAAAAATTCTTCTTGAATTGCTCACATTGCCTTCAAACACGTTGTTTGAGTAGCTTCCTTCATCCCCATGATTTTACGATTTTATTTCACTCGTAGTAACTGAAGCACACAGTCAACATTGCGTTGAACCCCTAATTATCTGAGTCATCGTCAATTCTTTGTCTTTTGGCCTGCTTTGGGGCATTTCCCCTCAACTAATTATGTTAAAAAACTAGGAGAGCCTTCAGATTCCCATCCAATCGCATCCCCCTCTGCAGATATCACTGGTTTTTACCTTTCAGTTTTCGTGGGAGTCCTCAACTCTGGGATTTTGGTTTACGGAACTGAACGAGAGAAACGACCAACTCCACTCGTGGCTCAACACCGGTCCTCCCAGCTCCTTTTGGTTTCCGGGCTTCTTCAATCCTATGGTGAGGCGCCAAGTAATTAATTTTTCTCGGTTGTCATCAACATTTCAGTGAGCAGTTAAAATATCATTCCGTCGGGTGGACGACGATTGTCCAAATAAATTAACACTCCCTCACATATATGCCAAGAGGAAATTTTCCTGGTCATGTCTTCGCGTTACTCTGCTGACTTTCCGTCCTGGTTTCTTAAAAACGAATAGACACCTTGGGGAAACAAATTTTAACCTCCTGTGATCAGGGAAGCAGAGGAAAAAGAAAGAAGAAGAAGAAGAAGAAGAAGAAGAAGAAGCGAGGGCTCGTTAGTCGGATTGTAAGATGCAATAAAACCGTCTCGAAGCGTTCATCCTCGGTCCTTTTGTCCGACGCCCGCAATGTCTAAAATCTGGTTAATCTTAACAAAATTACTCATCACTAAATACGTACAACACCTGCCACCGTTGCGAATTTCTTCAACACAGGCAACAAGTGGATTGTAGATTGCCATGATGCGATCTGTAGGGCTTCTCCCTATATTCCCCCTCTGTGAGAGGAGAAGTAGTTTCCATCTGACTTACCCGTGGAAATAAGTACGGGCGAATGAAGTAGTGGGAGGACTCGGCCACTTTACTTTTCCCTCTCACGGTTTATCTCGCGACTCAAGTTCAGCTTGGCCGAGCTAAGCCCTCCAGCCTGCTAACGTCCCATGTATTGTCCTCTCAACGGCAATGCAATCATTCAGAAGGCTTTTGTTCTGTCCTTCCTAATAATAGCCCATTATATGAGATGAAGGTTGGTAAAAATGTCATTGCTACTCATTCAATGATGTAGCGAATGTGCACAATTGGGTTGTCGACTAATCGGTCGTATCCACAGAGTCCTGTTGTCGCAACCCTGTTGTATCAGGGTGGAGGGGGGCCCGTTGTCAGTTACAGCGCCTCGGTAGACGGCGCCTCCGAAGCGAGCATGAGGAATGGGGTGATAGACGATGTCGTCTGGGGCCTGGGCTGCTCCTCAGCAGTTCAGAGGAGACATGGCAAGTACCTCATCCTCACATGGACTGTGCAGAAGTCCCTCGACCCCCCTACCTAACTAACTGACAAAAGAAAGTTGATTGTCCGCTACGGGTTTTGACAGTCGAGACAGGGACGAAAGTAGACGGATTCATTGTACAAACTTCGTTGTAACTTTAATCTTCGCCTTCAATCTACGATACCACTTGGCAATGCCACATATTCCGTCTTGGCAGTCTGTTTCCTAACAAAGAACTTCGTAGAAGCGTATGGGGGCACCCCAGTGCTTGGGTACCGAAAACGGCCTCGAAGGCACTTACTTTATGCCCCAGGGTGTCCAGTCAGTAATAGTGCTGACGCTCGTGTGGCAGCTGTGAGAGGAGGTGCAAACTCGACTCACCTTGTGGTCATTTAAAGGAGTCGATGATGTTGGTGATAGCGGATAATTCCTTATAATACGAAATTGAAGCAAATTCCTTTAGGAATTAGCTTTCCGTTCTTCAAACATTCTTCCAGTCCAAGCAAAACTGAGTGAGAGTGGGAAGGAGGGGGATAAAGGAGTTTCGGATGTTACTGTCAACGATGCTTGAGTCCTCGCAATGTTATCGGGAGCGGATGATAGACAAATCCTCACTCAGGCGGTCGGGAGATCCTCTTCCCAAAGAGACGATCTAGAAGAAGTTCAAAAACTCTTCAGTTTGTATCGCCAGTTCACCATGCTTGATACTCATGGTCTACCACGGTAGATTTATTGTTAAACGCTCTACGTGGAACCTGGAATATCGCTTTCTGTGATCTTGCCCATTATGCTCCTTCGTGAGGTACGGCTGAAATAAAAACTGGCCCTAAGTGAACTAGGGAGGGGAGAGGTGATCTGCGGCTCTATCTGACGGACATTTACTTCCCCAACCCTACCCTCTTGCCTTCATTTTACTCGGCTACGGTTTGGATCGGGCTTTTCTACCGATTACTTCCTCACGGCTTGGCCGAATATCCGCTATACGCGGGTTTGCTCTAACACAAACAGAGAGCATCTCAAAGTTATTCCCGTCTACAAATAGCAAAGGTTTTTTCTTCTCACTCGTGTTGCCAGGGTCTTCTGACAGCTCTTCGACAAGAGGTGAGTCGAACGCACTCGGGCTGGTCGCTGGAGTTCGTCAGCCTGCAGACCTCAGTGACCAAACACTCACGCGAGGAGATCTTTGAAGCCCCCAAGGAGGGTCTCTACATTCACGGACTCTTTCTCCAAGCCGCCTCTTGGGACCGGCGCACCAATCGTGTGGTGGAGGGCAGACCGAAACAACTCTTTGACCTCATCCCAGTCATTCATGTCACCACGAGGTATGACCTCACGCCCGATGAAGTGCGTCAACAGCAGCAGAAGCTGATAGATGAAAGTGCTGTGATTGTGATGCAGAAGAATAACAGTTCCGCCGCCTACAGATCTGGCTTTCGCTCGCCTCTGGTCAGTTTTTCGCATTTAGTCTACCACTTTTGCGATTCGCTTCACCCTGCTGTGTTGGGAAGGCGTTTTCTGTGAAATCAGCTTGAAGTCTCCACTTGAATAGACCGAGAAAAATTAATGTCACTTAGTGTTACCACCCAGAGACCGTGTGGTCCGGGGCTCTCCTCTTCTTCCAAGGAAGTGTTGGCTAGTGGACCAGTTAAGTCTCGTTTTTATCTTCTTCTTCACTTTAATATGAAGCAATTGATTCAACAAGTGGTTTGTTGTTGTTGGGTTGACAACTATGAGATGTGGCATTGTAAATAAGAACGAAATTCATAACTTTTACCGAAAAGTATAACTTTATTTAATTAGATCCTCTCTCTTTTTGTCGATGACCTGTAACCATCGTTAAGGAAGTTTCATAATTATACGTTCATGAAATTTCTGATGGCTGCATCCAAAAAACCCTAATTGCCTACTAGTCTGAAGGCGCCACTTCCGGACACTTTGTCTGAATTACCTCGCTCAGTTTGGTGGCTTTTTGAACATACGCGTTTGACACGATCCTTTGGTTTTTTGGTAGGAGTTAAAAGCGCAGAATTCCCCTATACTCTCACCAGACCGACAACACAATCTTCTCGGCGAATGTCTGCTTTTGATGTCGTCTGGGCTGGTGGTCCATCTTGCATCATCCGCGATTTCTTACCACTAAAGTTGTTCTAAACTACCCACCTTTCGTCGCCAGTGATTTGTCTTTTCAGAAATGAATAAACTTCGTTGTTTTTCAGAAGCACAGAGTCGCAAATGCGAATGCGTTGTGTCAAATGAATTTTCCTAAGCTTGTGAAAGATCTGAAGACCGTGTTTTTTGACACAACCAAGACTTTTTTAAATTTTCTTTTCAATGCACTCATGAGATTCGCATCTGAGCTTGTCTGCAACCTCACGCGTGCTGTGCTCTGATGATCCGCTTCGACAATAGCCTTGACTAATGTGGGTCTCTGCGACTTCAACCGGACGGACGTCCAGGTCGTTGGGCATTTCCCGGTGTTAAATCACCCCAGCGAAATATGGCAAACCACTGTTGATGACACTTCCCCTTGGGCCACATTCAGAAGACTTGCTTAGGCAACTTACCTCGATGAGACCGGATTGTCACCAAGTATTTGTCCTCCTCACCAGTGGATTCACTTTTATTGCGTCTGTTGATGACGTCTGCGTTAATCCGACACCCGAAACATGTAATTGGTGGGGTTGGCTGCCCACCCACAACTCACATTTGCAGTCAACACTGCCAACCATTTATGCGGATAATAATAAGTGCCAAGAAAAGCATGAAACGGACATTGCTTAACGTATTTCAGGGCTCCCAAGACACCTCCGGCGCAACTGCGGAGAGGTTGGAGGTGCCAGTATACAAGAAGGCGGAGAGAACAATGAAAAATTACATCACCAGATTCACAATCCCCTGCTCGAAAACAGCAGACCACTGGAAGATGCGCGGAGTGGCGTTGCTCTGTGATGTGCACTAGAAGACACGTTTATTGTTCTCCACGTTGAACTCCCTCACTCGTGTATACTTTAATTACTTAAAAGAGTTTTAACTTGTTGACTTGCTCCACTCCCACCAGCACATCTTCAAGTTTGAAGTGGGAGGAGTTGGGGAGAAGTGCGAGGTGTAGCAGGGCGTTTCGAGCCGATAGGTTGCCCATTCGTTCCAACTAACAGTTGAAACACGAACATCAGGTAGGGAAAAGAGGAGGAGGAGGAGGAGGGGGACGACAAGAGGAAGAGTATTTCCATGATTCGACGACTCGAGGAGGCACTCGATGAGGAAAGAGAAACCGACGGACCTTGCGAGAAACTGAAAGTAGTCGTGAGGCGCCGATCATGTTAATGCATTGTGAAATGAGACTGCAAGGAAGAAGACGAGGATTATGACGGTTTAATGGTTGTAAAAAGACCCTGGTGGGTTGCGTTTCCATTTTTTCCTACTTCAGAAACATTGAGTTTCTTCACAGACTTGTAGGAACGTGAATTTGACACATTACTTGCAGGCATCAGGTTTACCGGAATGTCATGTCCATTTCTGTGACAACACTTTTCCACAGGTACCACATGCTTATTTGGCTTATTTTCCGCTCTCTCTTTTTATCGCTCAATGTACACATAGTGAGATAGGAAATGAGCTAAAACAAGGTTTATTCATGTTGGTCTTAAGTGCGAAGTGACAGTGTTCTCTCCATGGCTAATGATGAAGTTCATTTACGCCGCTGTATTTTATGGGAATTTCAACAAGGAAGAAATGCTCCAGACGAATGTAGAAATTTATTTAATGTTTGTGATGAAGGCGCTGTTTTCTGAGAGGACACGCGGAAGAAATTAGAAACAGGTGACTTCGACCTGCCTGACGAGGCACGTTCTGTGTGATTGTCTTCTTCCAGCAACGATGTTGTTGAGACGATGTTGGAGCATAATTCTTTCCGAGAACATGGGAAGTCGCAGAAAGGCTCACTTCAGCTCAGCAAGCCATCCCGGACCATATTCAGAGGAGATGATTGATGTGGAACTACTTGAGATAAGTGACACATGAATGAATTTAGAAGAGTTGACGATCGAGTAGTCTCATTTGCGTATCTCTGTTGGCTTGGAACAAAATCGAGCCCTTCTTGAATCGAACGATAACAGGGGAGGAAAAGTAGAATGCCTACGAAAAAATTGTAAGGAAAGGAGCACTTTGTGAACCCGGAGAACGTGGCCTGAAGAATAGAATGTTTGTGGTGGGTGTCTGGTGGAACATTTCGACGACGAATGTATTATGAGCTTTTAAAACCGAAACGAAGAACTCACTTAGGAGAGGTGTTGTCGGCAAGTGGATAATTTAAAGACAGCAGCTCAGGAAAAAAGACCGGCGATGTTCAAGAAGAAGGGCGCCATACTGCATGATGGTCGTGCCAGGCCGCAAACAGGTTTAGGAACTCGTCAAGGAATTGCAGAACGAGGTTGGGAAATTTTGTCGCGTCCACAGTATCCCGCGGACTTGGTGCCCTCCGACTATCGTTTGTTTTTTTCCTTACAAAAGTGTTTGGAGAGCAATAAATCGAAAAGAGAGAGAAGATATCAAAGAAGCACCTGTTAAATTTGTCGCATCAGAAGACGAAACACTTTGCAAAAATTAAATATCGCAATTTACCCTCACCCTGACAAGAAGTTATTAATAATAATGGCAATTTTAGTCCTCAATACATTTTATCGGCGGTAGGAACAAAGTTATTTTGTTTACTCCGAAAGGGCGAGGTCCTCCCCGCCGACCTTATTCTTTGCACCTGGTGGAAATCCCCTCTGCCGTTGACAGTCGCCGGCCTTAAGTCTCCCGTCGCTCCATTCAGTTTTCACGTCTATTCTCCACTTTACTCGGCTACTACCGACGCTTTAGTTGAAAAAAATCTCCTTTACTCGCCAATCAAGAATGATTCGCTCGTTTTGACAAGCTCATTTGGCTTTTGAAGGTGAAAAAGTGCGTGTGCGTGTATGTGCAGGTAAATGCATTCTACGCTTACTGCGCCTCCTTCTCGTCCCCCACCCCCCAGTCTGCAAGCTCGAATCTGCCCTCTACGCAATTCGTAGCTCCTCAAGTCGTAGATTACTGAAGGAGAGCCGTTCGCCCAGCACACCTGTCTCCCCCTCCATCGCCGTCGCAACCCGTCGGGGACAGTTTGCACAATTCTTCCAACTTCGCCTAATTCAATGCTTTGGAATTAAGCGGTTTTAATGACATTTCGACGACGAACGCATTGTGAGGTCTAAGAACCGAATGAGAAACCCATACAGGTTGGGGACTCGTCAAAGAATTGCAGAACGAGGTTGGAAAATTTTGTTGTGTCCCAAATATTCCCCCGACTTGATGCCCTCCGAATATCGTTTGTTTTTGTCCTTACAAAATTGTTTGAAGGGCAAAAAATTGGAAAATGAAAGAGACATTAAACAAGCGTTGGCTTATATTTCAAAAATGGAATATTCAACTTGTCCTCAGGCTGTCAATTAGTCACTAACAACAATAGAGATTATTAAGTTTTATTGACGGGCAGAAAAAAATTTTATCTTGTTTCACACCGGAAAAGAGGAGGACTTTGCGGTAGTTCCGATACTAGAAGGCATTTGACATACGCACTTTTGGGATTTGAACAGCAAGAATATCTCCCACGTGAGGTTGAGGGAAGTCCTGTCCAGCGAAGAGGCCTCGTGGTGCACGCAACTCTCTGTCGTTTATTCACAGAAGGATGATTCTGGTGTTTGACGAAACCGTCGGTGGAGTTGGCCTTTTTTTTTAAACGACTATTGTAAATGACCACTTTGGTCTGCAAACAGTTATTCGTAAAAAAATGAATTCGATGTGAAGAGGCACATTCGTGATTTTGGGACCGAACAATCGGCCACAGCAGAGTCGCGGAAAAGTCTGATTATGAAAGAGGCAGCTTGGCTTAGGGGAGAGTGGCATGATCCATCCCTTCAGACTGTTTCAATCGGCTCCTTTACTCCAGCGAGTCATACTCCATTTACTCTGGGAGTTTTCATTCATCCTGACAGTGAGAAGATGGCGGTTCAGTCGTTTTACTTCGATTCTCCCGATCCGATACATTTATGTTTGTTTGTACATGCATTATACGAGTTGCTCCTCGCAATTTAGCCTGATTTTCGGCGAGGAATAACGTTCATGGTGGAATTAGTTCTCTTTCCCTTTTGAAGCTGGATCTCTTCAGACCTCCGTTTTCCCTTACAATCGCCTTCACTTCAGCATTGCCGACACAACTTTGAGAGTCTGGCCAAGTGGAACTGGGACTGCCGTCGCACCACACGGGCGGCTAAACATGCCCGTGTAGCCGTCTGCTCCCTCTGGCTTCTCCCTATTGCCATCCACCAAATACCCTTACGAGGACGATTTCAGAGAGTCATCCTCGCAGTCATTTATGGGCGTCTCACACACCTTAAATTTGAGTCGACAGGGTCGGTTCACATAATAGCATAGTTGACAAAGCCTCTTTGCCTTTACCCTCTACTTGTTATGCCGAATTCTGGCGCTGTCAGCCGCGGAGTTTCCGAATGAAGAACATCAAGTTCTTCCAATCGAGGCAATTTGCCCGTGTCTACTTTTTCACTCTACTCTGTGAAGCAGATGTCTTCACTGAGTGGTCTTAGCCAGATCCCGTTATGCAGACGAGATGGCCACCAGTCGAGAGTGGTGGCAAGTTTGTGCGGGCCTTCAGCAACTCACTTTGCAGTTGTAGCCATGTGGCCTGCAACTTAACGTTGCAGTTTATTCACCAAGGTTGAAAATAGAAATTGAGAGAGGTTGCGAAGGACTTGTCCCTCTCTAATTGACATTTTCTCATTACCACCTGCGAACACTTTATAGTCGAATGATCAGCCGAACCTGCCAGACCAACTGAAAACAATCCCCATTTCGGCACAAACGACATCATCCACCTTGTCCAGTGCATTCTCTTTCCTTTTGGGCGGTTTACAAGTAAAATATGGGAAATTAGGGTTTATTTGTGGCAGAGTTGCGCAGCGTTCGGAGAACCAGACAAACATCCTACTTTTTACTTAATGCGATTTTTCAGATACGCCGTCAGAAATAATTATGGCTCGTAAAGAACAGATTGTAACCTGGCGAGTTAGGTACTGTAATAATTGGCTTCTGCAGAGCGAAGAATAACCTTTTCGCCCAAGTTACTGAATCATTACGGAGTTATATTAACGATATTTCAGGTCATTTCACGGGGAGAGCATCTGTCCTGATCGCGGAAGTGCGAGGAAGCCGGCTTTTTAATTACCACATTTCGTCCACCCTTGAGACTGACCTCTTACACGCCACCCAAGGACTTTTTCACCATCGTAGCCTCGAATGTTTCGTGTGACTAGACTTATGCCCCATCGGTGGTAAGGTGAGTGTTGTTGTGGAAGACGCCAACCACAATGCCCACCCATCACGAGGTTGTCAACCTTCACAACGTTTGATTGCACGTCCACTCGCCGGAAGCACGTGCACTAAGTGCTGACGTACTTCTGCCCGCCTATCAACCCCCCATAAAAGCAAATTAAGTGGGAGTTGCTTCGTGGACGAAGTGTGGAGGTGCGTCTACATCGCTGAAGCTCCTTTGGTCGCTGTCGTTGCCATGCACTTCATTGTAAGTGTGCTTGGCATCAGACAGCAGTGCACTGAACCTCAAAAGTTTACTTCTTCACTCACATTTAACTTACTTTCCGGAAGAGAAGAAAAGTTTCACCGGAGGCATACCCATTTTTGGATTTTCCTATTTTTACTCTCCCTAACCGAGTAGAAACACCTCAGTGAAACCTCAAGGGATCACTTCTTTGTCGCTAGGTGGACTTGCCGATTGCTAAAAGTCCTCTCCCCCAGTCACCTCTCATTTTCTTTACATGTCCCCGAGTGTACGAGTAAGGACATTTTTCAGCGCACATATAGGTTGCGAAAACACGTGACGATTTAGTACAAAGTGAGATCTACTGCTCAACCAGCTGTCTTTGTGATGTCCTCCTCCTATGCCTACTTGAGGCAGAAATCAGCCCCCTGCCCTTTCAAAGCCGGAAGAGGTGGTGGAATGCTACAGCATTAAACCAGACATCAATCAAGCCTATTCGTCCATGGAAGACACGTAGAAAGTAAGCAGACTTTGCGGTTAATCTCCGACGTGGTCTCCTTCATTTTTCTCAGTGGAGGAAATGAGGGAAGAGCCTTCTTACCATAAGCCCATTTTGGAGGACGACTTCCTCCGAAGTGGCTCCTGAGATAAAAGAAGTAAACAAGTAAAGAAGGGACACAAGTAGGTGAATTAGTCGCCAGCCACTGACATTTTACGCCTCGACTGATGACTTTGCTGATTTTATCAGCAGGCACATGACTTAAAAACTTGATGCCTCTGAAGCGTTTACGTGAACGCAGAGTTTTCGTCTTCCCCAGCCACGTTGCGCGCGGTGGGCCACCAGATGCGTATCCTCCCTGCGCAAGTTATGAACCACGTCGTTTCATTTGCGGCTTGTTTTGCTCGGCATGCCACTTTTGTGAGCGCATGTATTGAGTCAAGTTAAGAAGTTAAAAATGTCGTCAGCGCGAAATTTTAAAGCAGTTAGATGAGAAAAATTCTGTGGGAACTACACGGGTTGATCAGGTGAAGACATTCCACAATGTCCGCGCTTAAATGTTCTCCTGCGACAGAGGGACAACATTTTGAGAAGGGGATTTTCGAGTTCTCTAGTTGATAGACAAGGTGTTTTTTATGTCACCTGTCGATCTGCGTTTCGAACACGAGGGGGGCTGTGTTTTTCAGGACTTAGCAGCCCAGGCTCTTCCACCGTCGACGCGTTTACCCTCTCGACGAGGTCTGCGAAGGCGAGGACGATAGCTCACGAACGCATTTATAGAGTGAAAATGAAAAAAATACCTGCGAAGGACATCCACTCGGCGCGCCTAAAAGCGGCTAACAATGCAAGCGTAACCACCCACTGCGGAGTACTTACCACGGCCCTATTCACCGTCCCAGTCTTCCTGCCCTTTTTTCTCCCACTCCCCTTGCCTTCTCCTCCTCCTCCTCCTCCTTCCGGCCGAGAGTCGGCATTTGTATGCCCACAGCAATCCACCCTAAGTGGCACCGCGTCAACTAGGACAGTGATGATGATGATGATGCTAAAGAAAATAATACAATGGCTCAGCAGTAGTCACTTCCAATTGCATAATGAGTCAGCTTTCGGGGCTACGCCCAGAACTAAGATTAAAAGCATCGAAAATCCCACCTCGCCCACTGAACTTGGCCACTTGGACCGGAGAAACGCCACCGCGTTTCATCAAAGCGGTCTCAACTGGTGACATTAATGAACTGAAAACGTGAAGCATGGCCCATGACGTCCCTGGAGGTTGTGCCTCTTTTCGTGCAAAATTATTTACTCTCTAATTTCCGTAAACACCGACGCGTACATCGACTTCATGTAGAACGAGAAGTGAATTGTCAGTTGTGTAGTGTCACTAGGAAATAATTTGCATTGTGTGATTCCAACTACTTTAACCGCCGGTGTCACGTCACCACCCCACTTTCCACTTTCAGTGTCTCCCTCAAGGGAGCTTCGAGGCGGTCTGAATCACCTCGCCCGCTGACGAGTGACCCACAATGGACAAAGTCATCGTAATTGGGCAATGCTTCACCCAAAAACCTGCACTCTTTCACCCATGTGCTCCCATTCCGAACGTCGGGAGTGTCGACTTCGGCACCGAGCAGGCTACTTGGGCGATTGCAGGAGCGGTGGAATTCGTCGTTAGTATCGCGTTAGCACTTAAGTGATGGATTTTTGCACCTTCTTTTTTTATTTACGTACTCAACATACTCAATCTATCCTTTTTAGTAAAAAAATATCTTGTTTAGTTCTATAGTTTTGTTTTTAACCCGATTTAAAAATGTAGGAACAATACGTGCACGTTAGAAGGATGCGATGCCAGTACACGAGAAGTTATGCGTCGTAGATGGGAATGAGGCCTTAAAGAAGGAAAGAAAGAAAGAAAAAAAGAAAGGCACTGTCCTCAAAAGTGGTTTACAAGATTTCGTTCTGGGCATTTTTTGCACTGAAACATGCTCGCCGATGTGGCCCTCCGTCCAGTCGAAGTTGGCTGGTGGATCCCTCGCCAGCTTAAGGAATTGCATTTGGTGCAATGCATCGGGACTTGCGATTCGTTACAGCAGAAACTCAGCAAAGTTGACCCATTTCTGGAAAGACTACTAATTACTGACGACGAAAAATGGGCAGTTTAACATAAGGTTAGTTGGGTGATGCATCATCAGAAGTGGAGATTCACCGAAAAAGACTATGCTGTCAGTCTGGTGCGATTTGAGGCTGTGAAGTTATACCAGACTGCCAAACGAACGCATTCAATAAATCTCCGACTTGAGCGATGTAATTCAAGCAAAACGGCCGGAAATGGTGAATCGTAAGGGTGTTGTTTCCCACCAGGGGAAAGCACGGCCCTCTGCATCGTCGGTCACCCGCCAAAGATTGTTGGATCTGCGCTGGAATGCGTTGACGCCCTCGTCATGTAGTCCTGATCCACGCCTTCAGACCACCAATTATTTTAATGACGTTAATGACGTAAAATCGTACGTAACTCAGTTTGTTGATAGCTGAGTTCAGAATTTTTATGAAGGTGGCATGACAACGATGGCGAAAGATCATCGACCAAAACGGGCAGAACCGAACTGATTAAAGTTATATTTTTTAGTAAAAATCATAAGTTTCCATTCTTACTAAAAATCCACAATCACTTAGCCGCCAATCCAAAGAAAATGACGCTAAATACACGGGAGTTTGCTTCTTAGAGGCAAAAGTGGGCACAACGTCGAACAGATCGAGCAGAAGATCTCCTTTCCCTGCATTTACCCTTTAAGGACGATTTATCATTGGGACCAATGAAAATCTACCTGGCTTTCTAAATTCATTGCTTAATTAACTTTTATCTGTTATATCGTTGATTTAACTGTGGTTTAATTTAATATTTGGTGCGAACAGCGCGTACATTTTCATTCCCGAGCATGTAACAAAATCGGAGGAAAGTGGGTCAACACTCGCAGCACCTTCCTCTCACGCCACATCCCTTTTCGGCTGATCTACCGTCTCCCGCCAAATTAACACTTTCAAATTATTAAAGGATAACGCAGCTAAATAAAAAGTCATAATTCCAGTCTTTTATTTGCTCAGCCCCGCCTGCTGCTAGTGAATAGGGTGTCGCCGGTTATATAGTTAAATTTGATGAATTTCCATCGGTTATCTGCTTCCACCCTTGAAAATTATTTACCCTACAGGAACAAAACAATACTTTAGGGGTGATATTCGAGAATTCTACATCAGTATACAAAGAAATATACTGCTAATGAGGATGGGGAAAGGAGATCGGTAGATTTGTCCTTTTAGGGGTGAACTTAAGTTTGATGAAGTGCCCGGCCCTACGTCCTTGCAGGTGTTACGACTTAATTTACTGATGCATTGCATGTTCCGTTGAAACTATTTCGCATGGAGTGTCAGCTGTTTAACTTGTTGTGATGGTAGGGCACTCGACAAGCAAGTTGGCCGTTCCCCTAACGCCCGTCTAAAAGTTGACCAGAGAAGGGAGAATAGGACACCTGACAGGAGAGTGAGGCGCCATGGTGCTTATCCTACTGCCTTTTCCAATTACTTAGTCATACTGGTGGACTTATTACGCGCCACGTGGTTCCCTGCGTTAATTCAAACGGAGATTTGCCTTGGTTTCTACGGATGCGGTCCCACTTCTTGCCTTATATCAACAGAAATAGGCCCATTTTTACGGAATTCGATGATTTACAAGCCTTCTCGACGTTGCATCCAACCGAATTAAACCGAAAAGCCCGCTTATCTGAAACAAATTGATATGGAGAAAGGAGAGAATGCATCGCCTTTAAGAAGCCAAACCTCTAGCTTCTTTACACACCCACCACTATCACGCTAATCTATTCGCTTTCGAGTTGAACATTTAAAGCTACTCACTGATCCTCATACTTCAGGGGGGAGCGGCTGATGAGCTTCTGCACCCTGTCTCTCAGGCATGGCGAAAATGGCTCAGGGAAGCCACTGTTGATTATTTCGCAGAGACTAACCCCTCGTGAGTGTTAAATGATTGGCCTCTTTGGTCAGAAAAGACGCCAGCCACTTCTAATAGGATAGCAGGCGGACATTGCCCACTTATAAATTTAGAAAATTGCCTCTGTAAAATACGCATTTGTTTCTAGAGGTATAATGTAAGGCAGATTATTTTCTGTTTATCTTTACGCATCACTACTTTCGGCTGGATTATGGGCTCCGAGATGCCTTCCCCAGACAAGAGGAAAAAGCCCTAAGTGAAGTATGTCTGGAGGAACAGAAATAACGTTTTATTTATAGAATCATCTTAATTATTATTGCTGGCCTTGTTAGCACAAGCGCAGGGCATAAAATGTTGTGGTGATATCAGGCGCGTTTGATTGGCTAAACACAAGGGCCAATCAGAATCGATTGGAGAGTCAAAGTTTTTACAGGCTCTGGCCGGTGCTCTCACTTAAGTAGGTCAACGGACGAGAGAGATATGGGCTGCGAGTTTAGTAGTCATCATTTGAACACTTCACTGGGTGCCTCTCGACCTCGGACGCCTCAGAGAAAAGTCAGTTCGACAAACAGTAATGCCTCCTCAACGAGAGGTGTCGGTAGTGCCTCCTCGGTGGCTTCACATGGTTCCTTCGAACGTCGGGGTAGTCTTCTTCTGTCATCGGGGAGGCGATCATTGACACGACAGCGAGAACAATTGAGCAAGTTTGAACATGCTGCTGTTGTTTGAAGCGGCAACCGGTTGAATGAGTATTTTTACTGAATTTGAGAGGACGTTCTGATCTCTACTTGGGAAGCCTGTTGCTGTATACCAATGAACAGTGGGCGTTTATCTTTCGCCCTCGCAGGCTGAAATGGTGCCCGAGCTGAAAATGCATACAATTTCGAGTAAGTTAAAACATTATACAAGGGCTATGGAAATTATTTGATAGAATACTTGAGTCCTCGTAATTCCATTTAAGTCTACTGGTGGCCGAAATTGACACTTAACCCCTACAAAAAACGAGAATTTTACGATTACTTCTGACCGGGGGGGTGGGGGGGGGGGGGGGGGGGGGTGAAAAAAAAAATTATTCTTAAATTTGAAGTTTTGCGATAACTCAATTGAAAACACACTGCAGTCAAGTAATATTTCCAGCAGTATTTAACGAAAAAAAAAAGTTACTTCTGACGTAGGTAAGGAAAACTCCAGTGCAAAAGGTGGCGCATTGTTTCACCTTCCGATAGCCTCGTTACATGTTTCGCTGCTTCTTTCGGTTGAGATTACTTTACATCTCATCTGGCTAACGGTTCTCCGATTACCCATATTTGTTCGTCCTATTAGACATAGATCTCTCCAGGCTGAAAAGTAATCAAAACACCCTCGACCAGGCCTCGCCTGCGAAATGGTTCAAACAATGGATGGCTCGATATCATTTCAGTTGTATTGGGGTGTTTCAGGCCGAAGGCCTGTGCTGCCGGCCCCCAATTTCTCTGCTCTTATTTTTCACTTAGACGCAAATTAAAATTGTTTTGGTCCAAAAGTGAGGTCACGAAGTTTACTTTCATGTTAAAGTAAACAGTGTTTGTTGGCTAACCGAGTGCGACAAGCAGGCGAAGGTCAAGCGGTGGCGGAGGGATGTTTAAATTTCTTTTCCCTAAAAAAACTCTTCTCCCTGGTCCAGGGTTTACGGCGGCCCTTTCCAATGAAGAAGTGGGTCTTTTATTTAGCTAGGAGTGGGCCGGCTTGTCCTAAACTGTAACAGAAGAGAGCTTTTGTGCTCCCAGGCCCAGGTGACGTAAAACAGCCCTTGCCAGTGCTCAAAGGGATAATGGCAACTGGGAATGGTCTGTCTGAAATCATAAATTTCTGTCAGCATTTTTAGCTACGTGGGGAGTAGAGGGTAAGTAAAATGTTAAAGGCTTTAGGCGAGCATGCATTGAGGTGGAGAAAATGAATATACGACAGACAGAAAGAAAAATAATAACAATTATAAGAAGGAATTCACGGGAAAGGGCCTGGGGGCGGAGGGGAGGGGGGGGGGCGGGCGCTGAGAACGACCATACCGCAGAGGGAGCTACGGCACTTTGTCGAGGTTTCGACTAGTGCAAACCCTAGAGTGGGGTAATGAACCAGGCTGGACACACACGACCTTGTTTGACTGCGTGGGGGTAAACACTAAATTGGAAGTTCGTCGACAACCCGGCTCGGGAGGAAGGTAACGAGGTGCCCTGGCAAGACCGTGGAGTTAAAGTTAAGACGGTTATCTTTTCAATTTTTGCTAATGGGTTGTCTCCATTTGAACTGACCGTGTAGTGTGGGTGGAGGAAGGGGAAGACTCACCTGGTCCAGCTCTCCTCAACCGCTCCCGTGGACATTTTCCCGGATGGGTCTTTCTCTTTCATTACTTCACCACACTTTCGCAGGGTCCCTGGTGAGCTACTTAATGTACTGGTTTGTCTATTGCCTTGTCTGCTCTGTGTTGTTAAAATCCGCCATAAGGCCTATCTCTTACCGTGAGTTGTTCATAAAATGCTGCCATTGTCATACCCGCCGGGCGGTGCTCTCCGAACCAAATGGATATTCGGAAGAGTTAAGGTTACGCGTTGGAGGAACGACAACGTAAACCCGCCGTATCCCGCCTTTGTCGGCCTCATTCATTTTCCAGCCACGGAAGTGGCTATCACACGGTAGATCTAATACTTTGTATAGGAGAAAACTTCTACACTTATGGGAGTTTTCTACTTTGGATGGCAAAAAAAAAGAGACAAGGGCCTCTTCATTAGGGGCCCGTTAGGCCGGGCAGTCGTATAAAAGGAGATTGCGGGGGCAAATTTGTTTTATGTGCTCAGGTGAGTGTAGAGGTATATCCGAAAATCGTCGACAGGACTACTGGTCCATAAATTATTTTTTTATTTAATTTTTTCGCACCATGTTGCTTATTTTCACTAGGAGGGTGTCCTATGTTGATCAACATGGATAAAACGGTTGAAATTGACAGTCAACAAGTGGGGCGAAGAATTCGGCCCGCGGCAAAGGCGGGAGTTAGACAAAACGAGGGAGGGTCTTTCCCAAACTTGCATTTGTTAAAACATCATTTTCTGCTCTATTTTAAGCGACCACTTTTTCCACTATCAATTCTTTCAGTCTTCCAAAAGGTGCGCGCCACTTAACTCGCTGTTAAAAACCGTAAAGGGGAAACGAAGTAAAGTGGATTTTTCTCAGCAGCGACTGTTCATCTGTCAAAGTTTTACCAGGCAGGACAGAGGAGGAAGGGCGGGCGGAGACCACGCTAAACTCAGGAAGAATATCAACATGATGGGATGGTGCTTCATAGAGTCGGCACTGTGGTGTCGGTTTTTGGGGAGGGCAAATTAAAAATGGTGCCTAACTGACCGTTAATGGCATCTTTCCGCAAGCTGAAATCTTATTCTTCCCGTAAAACGAAGTGGCCACTTTTTAAAGGGGTGGAGAGCTCTCGGGAATCGAGAAATTCCAACATGGGACTTTTGAGTTGAGCAGTGATGCAGGTTTATGCAAAGCCCTTCTCTTTTCCACACACAGATT
>QEYB01000192.1:0-15927 GCA_017562135.1 Dipylidium caninum | reverse complement strand
TTTCTTACTCAAGGCACTCGTGACACCAGTGCGGGATGATGATGAACGCTAATTATTAGTGTAATTCAGCGGGTTTATGTATCGTCTCTTGGAACTTCCATCTTTCCTCTTTTGGCAATTGGAGACTCTTGCCAGGTCGGTTCAGACACGTCAGCTCATTCGGTCATTCTTGCAAATTGCCTAACTGATCTTCGAAGAAAGGGTTCGCACGTCCGATCAAGTCCAACGTGAAAATGCGGGGTAAAGGCTTAGTGTCGGTAAGGCCATATTCTACGTACGAGAAACGCCATCACCTGAGTACACACAGCTCTTATCCAACGGATACGCTGGTGTGCCTTCGTCAGCGGATGGCGATTTTCAAGGAGTGACAGTGTGCTGCGTATTGGTGAGCCTTCAAACTGGCACGGTTAAGCAGTAGTATTGCCCTTAGGGTGATGAAGTCAATACTCGGGCGCCCCTGCGGCCGCGGTCTTTTTACAACTCTTTTCGGACGCATTGCTGGCAAAATGCAATGCAATTTCAAGCGGCTAAATGGCAGCCAGTTTCGCTTCGCCAGGTATACTGAATGTCTTTCAGTGGAAGGGGTCTGCATGCTGGGGCCATACGGGAGAGGGAGTAGCGGTGGCGGATGGGCTCGCAGATTGTGTGTGGTGTAAGTAACCAAAACCGAATCCCGCTTCCAAGTTGTTGGGTGTGAAGCGCAGCTCAGAGGTGAGGAAAGCAGGAATTTGAATGATTTACATTGTGCGTGGAGTCTGCGTGGCAGAGGAGACCAAGGCGCTGATGACGGCAGTCTGTGACGACGGTCCGAGGGAAGGGTTTTAAGGGCTTCCGCGCGCATGGCCACAAGCGGTCTTCAGGTAGCCCTCTTTACGGACGAAGTGGACCATTAGTGGGTGAGGTGGAGGCCTAAGCTTACGTCGTCGTCTCTAAAGTACTTGCCGGGTCACAAACGCATGAGCATCTTCTTTGTTGGGCAAGTTTGATAGAGACCATCGCGCTTGTTTTCTCATCGTACATGCGGCGATGAGTGGGCAGTGAAGGGTGCTATTCCCCTGGATGATCGTGAGACCACAGTTGAACAATTCTCTGCTCTTGGTGCCCTACGACCGAATGGATGAACAATGGAGAAGCCCTATTCGTTCTCTAAAGCTGAGGACTATTGTGGTCAACTGCCTGGGCCTCCTGATCTATTATTCAGTTGGGCGTTAAGCAACTTGTAGTCCGCGGGGGAATCGAGGTTTTTTTCAACGGCAGAAAGGAATTCGCGCGCGTAGACGAGAATACTAATCAGCACGCGAAAGGATAACGATTTTACGGTATATCAGACTAACACTGTCGACTCCACACACTGCGGCTACACACTTCTTAGTCTCACGTGCAGTTGCACTTTTCTTAGAGCCGTTTTCGATGTGTAGTTAACATTATAGGCCTAACAACTAAAGGCAACAGGAGGTCTCTCTCTCTGCACGGGCAAATGGTATCAGAGCAACTTGAAATACCACATTTGCCTTCATCTAGGGGGCTGTACATTAGTGGAAGTGTAGAGACAACTCCTTGAGGGAACAACGCAAGGATAGGTGAGAATGATTCACTTCAGTTGGGGTGGGAATTAAAATTGCCTAAACTAGTCTGAATGTCAAGAAGACTGGCAAAATGTAAACAGTTCAGGCCGTTGGCACCATTTCATATCACGCGATGCAAAGGCTGGAGAATGGTGGATTCTGCCGTTCGCATGGCGGAATTTCAAATCGTATAAACAGATGGGTTCACAAGCCGACACATTCAAGAACACTCAGCAGCATTCGGAGTCCGAGAGCTGCCACTGCAGGCTAGACGCAGACCCTCCGTCTTATGTTGTGGGAAAGCGGTCACTATACGCCAATGATCACGAGTACCTTGCCGGACAATACGTTAGCCTTCAGCGCTGGGTGTTCTTTCGTCTGACTATTACCCGCAAGTACCTACGAGTGTTACTGTCGTCGGTGTCGGCATTCACGACGAGGGAGCGTGGTATGCATGAATGGGTTGAAGGATTCTTGATGGCCGCTCTTACGCCGTTCCTCTACGACGACACATGTAGTCATAATTACATGCGACGGGGAAAGCTACGAGTCCCGTAAAAGCTATTTGGTGCAGAGACAGTAAGTTAGAATTTTGTAATTCCCTCCACTTCCCCACCGAAATGAAGTACGGAAATACAACTGTCCTTTTCCGCATCGCAAGGACAAGGTGAAAGGGGAGATTGTTGAGGTCACCCTGATCAGAGTTGAAGGCAGTAGATGCGTCACGGACACGAAACCCGTCTTTGTTTGGAAAACAAAAGACGGCAGCACTGCCGTTTAAGGCAGGGAAAGGCTAGTCGAGTAACAAAAAACTGCGTCGATGAAAACGCTTTAACGCTGGAAGATTCGTATCCTACGTCATTGGCAGCGTATTGTGTAGAAACGAGGAAGTGGCTTCACCGTTGCAGAAGTCCTCTCTGCAACTATCAATGAGGGACTGCGTGTCTTAGCGTCTACACCAACGGAGTATGCGGGCCTCTAATGGCCAACCTCCGCTGACCAATTAAGCTGATCAGACGCGATCCGCCCATGATCACGTCGATGGCTCATCCCTTTCCCAACAGATTAAACCGATGGGCTGGGGAAGTACATTCTTATTTTGGCGCCTTGTAAGATTTTAGGTAGTGGGACCGGGACTGCAAACATTCTCAAGCACTGGATGGGCAATACTAAGCATTCTCCACCAACCTGAAAGCAAGCCTTAGTGCCTCCGACCTGCGTCCGTCACAATTTTGACCACGGGGTGTAGAAATGTGGCCTTTTTCCTCTTCCATCGGAGTTCACTTGCCACAGCTCTCTCAACCGTGCCGTCCCGCGGAGGAATCGTGCGATGCTTTACATTACTAAATCTCCATCCGCCGCCTACTTCCGTCGGACAAACACGCCATTCCCCCTCTGCAACCACCCTCCGCCCAATGGAAGTTAGTTTTTCCTGCTACAGGACACCTGCCTCGACAAAACATTGTTAGATTGCTTGACCAAAACTGTCATGAGGTCGTTCCAATCACTCTCCTTTTCAACGCAGGCCCCACTTGAAGCCCCAGTGCGTCACCGAATCAAAAGGAATATAAAGAGGCGACCTAACTTTGTTAGAGGACATGTGGAGGAACTATAATCGAGTGCGTGACCAGCATCCTACTGCTGACCCCGTCACCTCCGCGAAGAGATACGAGTGCCTTTCATGTCCCCAAAAGGTTAGCCTGTCACCGCTTGCGTTCTTTTCTCTTATTATTACTCCAAATGGGTGAGGCTTCCTCTGATAATATCGACCTTGAGGGCGGGGAAAGAATGTGTCTAAAGTCATTTGAATGGGTTGAACGACTGACGAACGCCTAAGGAGCCCGCGTCCGAGTATCGAGGCAAGTATGGCCTCACTTGTCAACGCCAGAAGCGCCGGTGTGGCCGAAGGTTCTGTTAGAGATTAATTTCAGACTTATCAGAACTAAACTTAAACTGCTCGCATGACCACAGTTAAACCTGCTCACGTAGAATTATCACGACGGGATATTCAGTCCAGGAAAAAGCAGAGCAACTCGTGCCCAAATGGGGACGTTGGAGGCAATTTTTAGTCTTCCTCAGGTCCACGGTTTCTCAAGACGCGGTTCACTGTTTACTTGCCTACTGTTCACAGTTTCCTCTTTAATGACATTCGAATCCTCTTTCCAAGTGAGACGCTCTGAATGGAGGAGGTTAGGGAGGAAGGCTTGCAATGTCACACAAAACATGTCCGTGTCCGGAGTGCTTTGACAACAGCAGGATTCAGTAACGTTGGTCTTCTCACTCTGTCTGGACCACACTGTTCTCTGTTTACTTGCCTGTTGTTCTTATTTTCCTATTTGAGGAACTCAAATAGCCTCTTCCAAGTACGGGCGGTGCAATCGAAGAGCGTATGGACGAAGGCTTGGTGTGTCACCCAAAACGTGTACAGATATGTTAGGACACGCCAGTCTGTCCGATTGTATTAAAGCGGGAGAGAATCGCTTCATTCAAAGTCGCCATGGACATGGTCACTTGGGGCGCCTTTAGCTGAGCCCGAAGCTACCTCCTGCTTTGGGTCTCTTCACCAACTCCTCGCAGGAGGCCGCTCCCCTTCCAATGGGCGACTAAGGCGAAACAGAATTCATTCCTCGCTGCCGAGGTGCCTCATTAAGACTAAGACGAGGTCTTCTTAAATTTTCCCACGGCGCCACCAGTAGTAATGAATTTAGTGCGGTGGGGAAAGCTGCGCGGCCGCCTTAAATTCACTCGGTGCACAGATGGCGATGAGGCTGGTCGCCCGACGGGCCTATCTTCCCATCTCCTGGCCTGTCTGTGTGCGTGATTCTGTGCCCATGTGCTTGGGCGTTGTGCGTGCGTAGCGTGTGTGTGGTTAGCGCAGCCACAGTGATAGCTAATTCTGCCTTTACATTAATTTTTGATTGTAGGAAATGGACGGGTCAAGTAAACCAGTTTATTTGCTGTCCGATCAAGTCGACCCCGCTTGGGCTTTCTAGTCCTCACTCGACCTCTTATTCCACTTTACCCTCATTTCACCCATGCATTCGATTCTATTTTATAACATCGCGTTGATTATCATAATCAATCAACATATCCTCTCTAGTCATTGCAGCAGGAAGCTTCATAGGCCTTCTCATTCTTGAATGCTTTCCTCTTTGACTAAATCCTAGTGTCTCAATCACCAATAGGAGAGAGAAATAAGCCACATTCAGCTGGCCGATAGACGCATTCCGTGCAAGTGAAGCTGAAAAGGTGTGTGACCTGGCATTTGTAGGCATGCGACTCGGCTCGTACAGTTTCGTCTAAGTGGCTATCGCACCACGACGACGTGAAGTCGATCAAATCGTCTGTGATTTGCTGCGTTTGGACTTCACTGCATCACCGAGTCCTGTGCATTCGGGCGAGTTAATGCCCTGCACCGAAATATGCCCTTCGAAGGTCGCGGATGGGTTTCCACTCTCACCTTGTGGGTCTGTGACTGTTGACAGCCGGAGGCAGATTGAGGGCACATATCGTGGACTTCACATGGAATGCATCGTCTAGTCGATCTGAATCCTCACCCTGACACCAGACGAAAGTGACTCCTGCCACGACTGCCTCCACAAGATTTCCAATCTGACGCATCAACAAGCCGGGAGAACCCCGAGCCGGCCTCCTCGTTCTCATACACACGCCGACTGCACGACATGAAGGGACGCTGCAGGAGGAACGCTGTCCGATGAGGTTGAGAAAGTCCAGGTGGTCCGAGTGCACTGTTCACGTGAATGGGAGTTTTGATGGCACATAAGAGGCATTAGGCAAGTGACCTCTGCAGTCTTCCTCAGTCGCCAAGGCTGAGACTCGCTGATTGCGCAATGATGACGCGGGCCCATGTGGATAGAATGTGATGCAGCGCTAGCAACTGTCAAACGTCTTCATGCGTGTCATGGTGATTTGTCCACATTTGAGTTTTCCTCTGACGGAGGCGAGGAACCACTTCCTACCAACCACGACATAATGACAGAACAGATCCAGCAAGGAGACGGGACGAGGAGAAAGGAGGCAGGACAGTGAAAACGGGTTGTGATGGTGGCAGCTCGATGAGAATGAATGACCGCGGACAGGGTGAAACGCAAGAAGACTGAGGATTTTCCTCTCTGCAAGTCCTGGTTGGAAAAGTGGAGAGACGAGACAACTGCGTAATGGTGAACTGCGAGGCGGACTTGCCTCCTCCAAGTGCACAACCTCGAGACAAAAACACTCGCCATCGGCCGTCTATCGTTGCAACAGAACTCACCCCTCCGGGCGAGGTTACTGCGCTAATTTAAATATAAACGTCCTCCGCATCACGTCGACGCTTTTATGAACTTCTCCCAGCAGAGCCTCGAGAAGTTGACCGACTTGGCAGAAAAATCTACACACTGCGGCAGTCTGGTGAACGTAGACTGTGGTTGGGCATCCAGAAGGCCACTTTACCCACATCCTCAAATTCTTGGAGCCCAAGACATCCTGGACATCAGACGTCGCCTCACGCCCCCACCACTGCTTCCCTCATCAGTTCCCCTTTGTCTGCATGGAGAAATAAACAAGTCCGCAATTTGGCCTCTCTTCTAAGTTTATTTTTACCAAGGCATACTCGGCATTGGCATGTGTTTATCGTGGAATCGTGGCAGTTATGCCCTTCCCCAACTCTCACTCATCTCGTCGTCGTCGTTGTGAGCAGCCGGCAAGTGTATTGCAATCTCCGCACCGAAGGTGGTGGAGTGGCCAGCGTGGATACGGAGCATTGCGATAAGGCTGCAGCCTCGTGGCGACATTCATTTATATGTTCATCTTGACAAAGGGTTACTGAGTATTCAGAGTTGCTCCAATCTAGGGGAGATACAAACACCGCCTTGGGTGATTCTGAGTTCTCGAGACGAGAGCAACAAGGGCGAGACGACGCTCTTACTTGGCTTGTTTGGCTTAGTGGGCATTGGAATTCATTGCCGACCTACGAGACATGGGTAAGATCACCTTGCCAAACTCCCTTCACGCATATGCGTCTAATTGACAGGACATTGCCAAACCTGCGTTGGGTGTATGCACGATATTTCATTGACATTTTCAACATGATAATCGCCAGTCTGACAGTGGCCTGCGGGTGCAAGTTTGGGCAACGGTGAGTACTGCACGGGTCAAATGCTAAAGTGGGGAGGCTAGGAGTGCCGGTGAGGCGGAGAAGGGTGGAAAGGTGTGGGAAAGGGCAAGGAGGTGAGAAAGTTGACCATACTTGTGGGCGTCATGTAGGCTGGAGCACGTGTCCTCTGTGGAATGTGCTCTTGAATCGTCTGTCTCCCTCCCACACACTCACCTGCAACTGAGCGGCAACCCTCGGCCTACTTCAACAAGTCAAGATTTATGCTCATTGAATCCTACTTAGGCAAGTAGTCTTACAATCTCTTCGATATATTCACCCATTCAGAAGAGTCACCGTACGGCTGGCAAGGACTTCGTGGACGAGTTTCATCTTTACCACCTTGCAATTCGTCCGGCACCCTCCTTTTCCGCATAATCTAAGCACCCAACTGCGCGCGAAGACGCGTCGTGAGGCTTGGCGCCGAGTTGGTGAAGGACACATGGACGTTTAGTCGCTGTGGGGCGAACAGGAGTCAATGGACGGCATGCTTCCTCTTCCACCGAGTGTCGCTTGCAGCGCCTCCTTGATGGGATTTGAGAAGAATGCCTCGACGAAGCCTTAAATAGGCGCTTGAGAGTGCGGAGAGCGCAGCTCACTAGTCAGCGGTGAGTGGATGTCAGTTGATGAGTTTTATTCACGTAGATGTCTCCTCGATTGAAGACCGCTCACTGCTCAGTACACGAGAGGCAATCAGCCTGGCTCACATGCCATTTGCACCCTTACGTCTACTGACTCCTCAACTGACGGGAACTCCACTGCTCTTTCTGCTTGCAACTGTCTCTTAACCCGCCGCCATCTTCACTCGTGGTTGATGGATGAGGCTTTTGTTCAGTCCACCGTCGCACAGGTAATCCCAACTCAATTCACCTTGGCCGAAAGGGTGAGTCGAAAAGAGATAAAATGAGAACAGAGAAGGGGAGAAGAGAAGACTCTGTATCCGACGCTGCGGTCGCATATTTCCTCAGTTGGGGCGTCTGCGTGATGGAAAGAAGCTGAAACCACATGGAGACATCGGACGGCGTTCCTCTTCGACACTTTCGACGCAGAGTTTGCGACGTTCTTTTCCACTGCCCAGAGACTCTGTTGACCTGCGTCTCGTCTTCGGGATCTTCGCAACGACGTAATGCCCAGAGCAGAAAGATTTGTGCCTATTTGACCTGCGTGTTATTCACCCTTCAGTTGACAATCCGCTGAGAAGCGGGATGACATGGTGGCAGACAGGCTGGTCTTAGCGAATAGTCGCCCTCGAGACAAAACTAATCATGCGGTCGCGGTGTCCGAGAAGGTGAAGTGCTAATTGCTGGTCTCACTTTCTCCCAAGTGTCCCTGCGGCTTTAGAGTATGCCGGCAGGAAGTGCAAAAGGGCTTGAAGTAATCTGAAGGAATCTTAAATCGCGACGACTCCTGAGTGAAGAAAATGGTGATGGAACACAAGAGAGACAAAAGGAAATGAATCGGTCATGGCAGAAATAAGTTGACATGGTAAGGGATGAAGTGACTTCTGACTTGGCCAAGGAGACTGGAGGGAGAATTGGAGGTGCCCGTAGGGCATCGAACCAAAGTGGAGTCTACTGACTAGTCGGAGAGATCCGAAAATGAGCTCAAAATGTCAGTCCTCCATTCAAATCAGCCCTCAATACCTCACAGTCTAATCACTGCATGGCCAAATGTTCGAGTACTTCAGCATGCATTTGCCTGCTGTCACATTCAGCTGTAAAAGCTGGAAGCTCAGTGCAGTGTGTTATGGGGACGGATGAAAGGGCGTCACGAGAGACCACAATGGCCCGTCGAGTAAACACAGGCCGTGACAAGGCGGTGATGAAAGCTGCACTTCACTTCCTCTCGTTTTGTCAACGATCTTGTTGATGTAGCTGGGAAATCGGGTGCATTCCGCCATTGCGACACGGTGGCGTTGAACAGTTTGTCCTGCAGACTTGTTGCAAGACATGCGGACCAGTGCAAACTGGGCGCGGGTGAGTGGAAGTAGCAGCTCCCCAGGCCCCAGCGCGGCATGCACAGACGCCGCCTACTGAGGGGCACCGTGGAAGATATGTCGACTTGATTCGAGTAAAATGCGTGTTTGTGATGGACAGAAGGGCGTTTCAACCCAAACACATACATCGTCATTGTCAGCAACGTCAGTAAATAAACTTGGGCTGTTACGAACAGTGCCAAACACTCGACGATGACCCACAATTCGGCTGGTAAAAGGGGCTCGTCTGCATCACTGCCCTGAACAAAGGGAAGAGCAAGACGCCTCCGTGCATTTGCTTAATCATCGTTCGCCTTCAACGTCTTCATCCTGGACAGTTTTGATAGGCAAAAACGAGGGAGGGTGACGCCGTCGAAATCCTCCTCTTTCGCCTCCAACCACTTCAGTGGATGTCAACCGCCGAGAGAAGATTCGAAACAAGGGAGAAGGACTTCCGCCTCAGCATGCTCCTGATACACGAAACTATGCTGGTCAGGCGACCGCCTCCCTCCACCGTGGTAAATGAGCTGTCCCAAAAGACAACAGTTGATCCTCCAGGAAAGTGGACGTCCTTGCATGAGGCCATCAAACGGCGGTTAACTTAAAGAAGATTAAAGCTGCGAGAGGGGCCATTGGAAAGCAAACTGAGAGCCAACATTCAGCCTCCATGCGGGTTACAGAACAGCAACTTGATTCTTGTATGCCCGTCGGTTGCCACTGTCGTCTGCAAACGGCAGAACTCGCGACTAATTGTGCATTGCCTTTCTGTTCACCATGCACAGGGCCTTTTTCTTGTCATGTGCAGTCTTCACTAATGGACGCACTCGTGTGCATAAATATCCGCACCAGAATGCAGCAGCATCCATCATTTTGGAATGCACGCCAACGCAAGCGTCCATCTTCCCCTTCTTCGTCATCGCCACCTCGTCTTCCTCGTCCTCGTCCACCTCCTCCTCCTCTTCCACCTCGGCTACTATCTGTTCGCTCGCAGAGGAAAATGAGAGTGCGCACTTCTGCTCCGAGGTCAGTCCATGAGTGAGGACCAATTCCTCTACGTTCGCATTGCATGGCGACTGGCACACGCCACACGCCACCCGCCACCCGCCAATAGCCCCTCGGTCTACTTCTCATTCTTTCCAGCGGGTTGCTGTCCGTCTCACGCCTTCGCCGTCGAGGCCATCAACAAGAATATCGCCCACCTCGTCTATACGGGCTATAAGACGTTGTGCATCAAATGGCCTTGCCTGGACGACGTGGTGTGGGGTGTCGACACAGTCGTCGGCGTGTGTTTCCGTTTGTCATGGGGTGTCGCAGTCAAAAATGGAACTCGAATGTTTCGTTGAGGTGCGTATTTTGAACTTTACAGGAAGTTACAACGAGTCGCGTCCTCCCCCGTATATCACTCCATTCTGCCCACTTTCGTGCCTCGCGTCACTTTCCCTCGCCTCTATCTCGAGCCTTCTCTTACTCCCCTCGAGACTTGAGCGAAGCCGCATGGAGAAGAAAGCTTCGTCACGCCAACCCCAACATCCTCGTCAATGCAAAGCTGCAGTACAAACGGTGTGCTACGAATCAACCGGTGAAGGTCAAACACTTGAGGATTTCTCAGACACAGTGGATTAACTGCGTGCAGTGGTGGAAAGTGGCATATACGCCTGTCTCCTGCGTTTCTCCTATTACCACATCAAGAATGTATGTGGCTTCGGATGGAGGCCGTAGACAAGTGCATGTAGGGTGTATACGCCCATTGTCCTTGTTTCTCGTACTCGTCGTCTTCAATGTTCCTCTTTGGCTTCTCCTTCTTTCCTAGGTGGCGGACACTTGGGCTCATGTCGAGGACGTCGGAGTCGTGCCCTGAGACTTCTCGCTGTTCCTTCCATGTCATGTGTGCATTTCGCGTTAATATGTTAATTGAAGTGGATGGGGAAGAAATTTCTGCCGAAGCACTGGGTGGAGACGTCCATTTTCCTCGCTTGTGGGGGAAGATTTGCCTAGTGCCTCATCGATGTCTCCGTCTTACCCAGTTCAGCCGTATGTCAGTCGGGAGGAGTCGCGAAACCGATGGGGTACGACACCCCAAGGTTGGTGTTCAGCTGAGAATAGTCTTTCAAACACCTTACGCGATTTTATTGCTCCGACTGACAAAGCAGTTCATATGGGAAAGAGGTGGACTTTGATATGGCGCGCTAAGCAAGTCTACCTCCACAAGTGAGGCAATTGAATAACTTCAGGCGTTGGTTCATTGGGTGAATCGTCCATCCACAATCGACTGACAAACTGGCACGAAATGCGTCCATGACATGGAAGGCACAAAGAGAAGTCTCAAGAAACCACTTCAGCGCCCTCGTAAACACCCCAAGTGCCTTCGTGGCATCGCTCGAGCTCAGCCTGACTTTTGCCTGCCTGTTTTCTCCTTGGTCACGTGGATTAACCTGCAGGACACTTGCCTCTCCATTGATAATTTGTCGCCAGAACGGAACCTCAACACCCATTCCACACACACTCCCGCCTCACCTCATGCAAAGCCGAGTCTACTCTCCTCTCCTCTCCCCTCCTTCCCTCCTCGCCTCCTCGCCTCCCCCCACCCCACATACTCCACCACCTCGCCACTACGTCTGTCCACTGCGCTCAATCCACCGTTTGCTAGTTAGGAACAAAAGAGAGGCAGTCGAAGAACAAGGAAAGGAGGAGCGTAAACACGCCACACGCGTTTGTCCTATGGCCTTCATCCAAAATTGTATATATTTTTGCCGTGATAACAGGCGAAACGTTGCGCTGCACCCTTCGCGCCGACGAGAAAGCTGAGAGAGTGCGATAACGAAGGCGTTCTTCTCCGTGTGCCTTCGCTTAACTCTTGCGGGGATGCAGAAGAAGGCTCTGGTTTAGAGGCGACACGATGCGAAGCGAAGCAGGCGAGGAATGTAAGTGGGGAGGGGTAGAGTAACCTACTAAGGGGGACCCGAATTGGAGTAACTGCGTGTGAAGCTCAAATTTGTATCCCTCGACGGAGCATTGGAATTCCATTTCTGACGGCGACACCTCATGACAATCGGAAGTCCACGAGACGATGGTATCGTCGCCTCGCCCACACTTCGTTGAAGTAAGGCCAAATGATGGACAACGCCTTACAGCCAGTTTGGAACGAGGTGGGCGATTGTTCTCGGTGATGGCCTCGACGTCGTAGGTGCGAAACGGAGAGCTGCCCGCTGGAAGGAAAGTGCGTTAGACGGAGGGGTATCTATGTGGTGAGTGGTGGGTGGCGGGGGCTTGTGAAGATTGCCAAAATTGCGAGCCGACAGTACCCACGGCGTGAAGAAGAAGGACGAGGACGAGGGAAGACGAGGAGGCGGCGAGGGAGGTGGAGCTTCGACGGTTTGCGTTGGCGTGCATTCTGAGTGGATGGATGCTGCT
The DNA here is from genome assembly GCA_017562135.1 of Dipylidium caninum. NCBI lineage: Eukaryota > Metazoa > Platyhelminthes > Cestoda > Cyclophyllidea > Dipylidiidae > Dipylidium > Dipylidium caninum. The sequence goes on along the minus strand of QEYB01000192.1, from coordinate 3,824 downwards.
GCATTGTGTCGCGCCTATTAATGCAGACGAGTGTGTCCATTAGTGAAAAGACTGCACAAGGCAAGTAAACGGGTCAATCACTGGCTCTGATGCGGTTTTCTAGCAATTTTGTCGGCAAGCAGACGACACGAGCTGCTTTCCTCTAGCTTTCGTCCACAAACTATTTGTGCTTTTTGGGTACCTCCGAGGGATGGCCTCATGTAAGGACGTCCACTCCCTTGGCGGCGTCGTCTTATTCCCCAACCGTCATCGCTGCAAACGCCTCCCCCGTATCTGTAACTTCAAATCGGCTGGTTGGATCAAAGGCCACTGCAAAGAGCGCGCATCAACAGAGTCAAATGTTGTCTTTTAAGACAGCTTATTTAACATGATGGAGGAGGCGGTCACCTGACTAGCATGCTTTCGTGTGCTGTACGCACGCATGTGGTAGGAATCCATTCTCTTGCTTCTACTCTTCCCTCTGCTGATGACATCATGCAGAAGTGCTTGGAGGTGGAGGAGGAGGAGCAGGTTGACGCCGTCGTGTGTCCCTCCCCTTTGCCTCTCTCAAGACTGCCGGCGAATAAGGCTTTGAAGGCAGACGATGATGTCGAAACTGCATGCAACGTCTTTACTCTTCCCTGTGTTTCAAGTCAGTTGTGCAGACGAGCCTCTATTCTAGTAATAATTGTGGATCTCCGTCGAAATTTGGTAATGACCCTCAACAGCCCCCGTTAATCTGCGGACAATCCTGACAATGACGGTGTTTGATGAGGCATTCGCGTTGGGCGAAGGTTGTTTCAGTTAGATTGATGTTCGCAAACAGGAAGGAGGCGGTCGGCGTATTTGTTTCTCAACGTCAATTCCTCTCTGCTGAAACGAAGGAAGGCTGATGAGGAGCATTTTTACCCCGAGATTGGGTACTCCGAGGACGCCAAGTCTGCTGCCCGAAGCTTCAGGCTGACGCTCTTTCGCCTTTCAATCCTCCGGCATTTGTCCCCTTTCCGCCTGCCACGACCCTATTCAGGCTCAGAATATTGAGGTGGAGAATGAAGTTCTCCTTTGGGTTTTCCGCTGTCCGCAGTCATTCAACCCATCCACTTGCCATCGTTACGGCCCAGTTCAAAGTCTCCTGCCCACTGCATTCTCCCCTCGGCCCTTATATTTGGTGTCGAGGTGTGGCCGAACGCAAGCCGATCGTCGGCTTCTCCTTTTCGCACGTCCTCTTACCCGCCCTCGTGAAAACGATTTTCCAGTGCATTCGTTTTGCAGGCGCCCCACGGCATCTTTTTCTCTCATCCGAGGAAAGTGCCGCATTCTGCATTCCCGGACGAGTGGTAGGTTCGCAGAGATGAGGGGAAGGCGGTGCCGCATTGACACGTCGTTTTGAAGAATGACAACCACTGGCAGACGCGTTGCTCGAGCTAGTGGAAATGACGCCGTCCGACCTCACCTTTGACAACGAATGTCTTTGCACTTTTCCTCCGACTGGCCTCCTACGCAAATCTCCCAGTGATGATGAGTTAAAAGTAAGGTGGACGGCTGTGGACGCCTTCGTCGTAGAAACGTGTCGGTGATTCTTCCCCATCGCCATATTTTGTTTTGCTGAGTCGAGTTGCGTGTGAGACGAACAAAGTCACTGTTTCCAAATGCAGTGGCTGTTGTAGCATGCAAAACCAGCCATCATTGCGTTGTAGCCTCGATGCATTCTGTCCGTCAGGAGGTGAAACTGCGGGACTGCGAAATTGTGCTCGTTTTCCAATTCGACGTTGAACCTGTGCGCGGATTTGCCTCAGGGGGGAGACTTCAACCAGCGCTTAAATACTTCAGAACTCCAAGTCCAAACCAAGCGGACTAGAAATTCATGCAGCCACAAGACCGATTGAAGACACCCCGGCCATTTTTATTTCCTCTTCTCTCATCCACGCAGACGCTGAAGCAGTCGTTGAGATGGTTGGTTGGTTTGATGGGCCTTTTCATGCGTCGCTTCATCCCTAACGACAAGCAGTCGGGGACGTTCTTCGCCAAAACCAGCCTCCTTTTGTGTCTGCTTTGGCGCAGTCCTTCATTCCGGTCGAATCTAGGGAAAGTGGTATCTCAAAGTATGAATGTCAGCGAGAAAGGTCAGACAATGACAAATTGCGGTGCTGATGCCTCGACCAGTGATGATCTTAAGTAGCCCGAGAGAACGCTGCCAGTGTATATTGTAGAGTTTGATGGAGATACAAAATATCTTCTCGGAGATAGTAGCCACGTGCGAGATTGAATAACTTTTATCATTCTACACTTCCACCAGTGATCAAACGCAAAGATTCCCATTTGGGTTGCCGCCCTACGAATCACGTGTTTTACGTCTAACAAGCATTTCACTGCATTACAAAACACCTATATTCCCTTCCTAAGAAAAGTCCAAGTCGTATGGCTATTAGGGAAGGGCTTTCCACAACCCCTGATGTACTCGGGCGGTGAAAGTCTCGGAAACTCTCTCTCATATTTCCTACAAGAGTGAAGGGCTTATCGTCAAAACTGTTAGTGTGTCAAGCAGATTCGATAATATGCGTCAATGCGTAAAGGGTTTTCCTTCAATCGAAGGTAGTGCATACGAAAGTGACGGTGGAACCAATTTGTAAGTTATTGAGAAACCTCTCTCGGCGAGGTGTCAAAATGGAGGTGTTAAATTTTCCAGAAAAAGCACCTAAGCGAAGCAGCCTCGTAAGCATATTAACGCAGATTGTTGGCGAGTAAGTACTACTGTCCTGAACACAGAGGAACTTCAAGACGCTTTCAATGAGTGGTTGCAGAGAGCCGTGCCTTGGCAACAAACAACGGTGTCGTCGACCTCCTCTTCTCACTCTTCCTCCTACCACTTCAACGTGGGGTGGTCGGCCAAGGGAGAGGAGAAAGCAGGCGGGGAGAAACGTTGGGAGTATGAACTCATCGGCAGTCCCACGCCTCCTTACTACGCCATTCGCCACCACCCAGCCACCCACTCCTCTGTCTCCACACCGCTTCCACTCAACTCTCCCTCTCGTCTGCAAACGATTGCCACACTTGCCGCGAATGTTTCTCAAGTGCCAAGAGGCTCTGTGTTGAGGCAGAATCTCCCGACACGTCTGCCTGTGTTCGCGAGGACAGCTCGACATGTCCAACGTGGGGTCACATTCAGCGCGACAACTCGCCCTACGCCGCCCCACTCGACTCAGCACTGTTGGTTGGGCATTTCCTGACTTTCGCTTCGCGTGCACAAGTGAATCGTGATGGTTTCTGCTGCGTCAGGAGACGCTTGTGACTCCGCCTGTTGTGGCGGTGACGAAAAGAACAACCGCAGCGCCGCAGCGCCGCAGTAACGCCAGGAGTTCTTTTCTCAGTAGAATGGGAGCATTTTCATCCACCAGACAAACATACTGGCCAAAAGACTTCTTTCACAAATTGCCTCATTCTCAAGTTTGCACTCTGCCTTGTGATCCAGCGTAATTCTCTGGCTGTTTCCAACTAGCCAGGATATGGCACCTCTACTTAAGGTCATGCAACTGTCCATTAATGAAGACTGTTTTGTGTTGAAGGCCACAACTTCTGAACTTTGGAACTGTGACACTAAAAATCACCTTGGGACTGAGTACGGTGCAATAAAATCTCCTTATTTGCTTGAAAAGGTCAAACCGGAGTGTTTTTGGAAGAACACAAACGTCCTTGCCGACTGTTTAGCAGGCAAGATCTTAAATGTAGTGAGCTAGAGTCATCGATGTTAAAGTCAAGCGTGAGTGAGTAAAACAGGGGAGTGTTATAGTCGGTTGCTGTGCGCCATTACTAGATGTATAAGGAACCCGAATCATCCATCTCTCCTT
>QEYB01000190.1:0-166291 GCA_017562135.1 Dipylidium caninum | reverse complement strand
AGTCCCTATTCCGCCATTGAGGAAGCCTCCCCACCATTCTGCGGCCGCAAATTGCTTGTACATCTCGAGGAAGGCACTTTTTCCCCATCACTTCATACGCTTTACGCACCATCTTATGCCATGTAAAAACACTTCTTATTGATAACGTGTAATTACGTATTATTTGATTGCTACGATATGACAAGTATGGAGAATGATAGAGGAAAATGTGAGGCAGGGAGTTGGAGGGAGAGGAAGAGGCAGGGGAAGAGGGGTGAAAACTTCGCGGTATGAGTGAGTCACTTCATCTGGCCAAAGCCGACTGTGGGGCATGAAAACCAGTCTCCTTCCTAATGCGGGTCGGCCTTCACCTGCTCGTCTCTTGCTTTGAGACGATAATTGTTTGATGATGCTCTTTCTTTAGAGCGTCGAGTCTCGCTTATGAATTCGACAAGACTTGCCCGTTTACATAGAGGCGGATTCAAATCAGCTGCGAGGCAACTAATTTTGCATGCAGCAGTAGATAGCAGCGAGTGTTATATTTTCGAGATTCTGTGAAAAGAGTTTTCAAGTAGTCTCTTGGTTATCTTTGCCAATTTCCTCCTCTTCGTCGTCATCATTGGTTGCAGAGGCGGGGTTTGAGTTCTGGATGTGGTTCAGGTTGATGCAGAAGAGAGAGAAGAATGTGTGGGCGGAAGTGATCGTGCGTCAAAGATGATAGGTGTTCCCATTCATCAAAGTGGATCGTCTGTGCTTTTCCACTCGAGTTGTTTGGGGGGCGAACCTTACTCACTGTGGATGTGAGTGACAATGGTCCAAGTCAGCAGTTAGTAGATTGTCCGAGTTTGCAAGGGCGAGTTTCTGTGTTATTACTCACCGCTCTCCTATTTACTGATTAGGAGAAACTGTCAGCTTTGACAAACGCCTCATGATGATACAGACGACCTGATAAACTCAGAAGGCACTGGAGAAGTTTCGTCAGTGCAGAAATGAGAGGCAGGCGGGTTAGAGTGAAAGCAGACTTATGCGTGAAGAAAGCGTTTGTGTGTGCAAAAGCCGTCAAGTGGGATGAGCGGCGGCTATCAGTCCTGGGGGAGAAAGATTGGCAGTTGCCGCGGTGATGGGAGCTGTGCGAGCATGTGTCCCATGAGTTTGGAGGCTGTAGGCTATTGGTTTGTGGTCGGTGGGTGCATAGTAGCATACTTGAAGTACACTGGCACTACTCACTACTACTACTGCTACTACTCACTATTCTCCTCTTTCTCGTCCACTGTTTTCTTCGCCGACTCAAGATTCACCTCTCTCCCGACATCTCTTTTACAAGAAGACTTCCTTCTACAGCCACCATTCTTAAGCGTTCATGAATCGGTCCATTCTCAACCAAGTAGGCTAATTCACCAACTTGCGTTGGGAAAATGAGCGCGGAATTTAGTCGAGATCAACAGGTTTCAAGTTGATTTGCAATGTGGTGTAAATGTTCTGCAAACTACGCTGGATGCCACTCATGTAGTGCGTGGTGAGCAGAGTTTCGATTTGGCGAAGACATCACCCGTGAGTAAAACAGATTAACTGACGGCCAGTCACAGTTGACTGGTGACCCCGTAGGCGACTAACCACCCGGAGACGGCGACTGGTATCCATTCGCTGCACCGTCAGGCGCCTGCATGTCTAGACAGTTCGAGATGCAGTAGAAGGAAACTGCCCGAGGTGTGAGCCTATTTAAGGCTCTGTCACTGGGTTTCCCTCCATTAGACCAAGTGAACGCTGCAAGTGGCTCTAGTTCTTCTCTCATTTTTGCCGTAGTCTCTGCTAAGAGTAGCGGAGATGCTAGCTGAAGCAGAATTGCAGGACGAAGCCGTGCCCTCCATTTGCCAGTATTTATGTTGCAATGTGGAGCAGCCAGAGAAGATGATTGGATCACGTCCTTCTTCAGCTCTAAGAAGAACTGCTTGCAGTCGGCACTCACGCCCGACTCCGACAGCCGATCCTTTCCTTGGGATTGCATACCCCATTTGTGTTGTAATCGGTGTCTTCATGCTTCACGTACAGTCACTACCCAAATAAAATAATTTCGAGGCATTAACTGTCACAGCGACAGCTAAGAAAACGGATAGTCGGATGCGAAGCCAAGAACTTCCATGAGTAGCATTGGTTGCTTGATGTTGGAGTGGATAGCATATGGTTGTCAATAGGGAATTTAATGAAGTCTGTCTAGAGACTGTTGGAAGGGAGGTGGGTGGAAGGGTAGCACATGTCAGCTGTGAAGCTACCCGTCCCCGTCGCAATCGCGGATATCGGATCGGGGAGTTGCAGAGAGGCGGTCGGAGGTCAGGAGTTGGTGCGAGTGGAGGAGTTTGAAGGACCAGCGCCTGCAACTTCAGGTGATTATGCTGCCGGAGTGTCAGTGTACAGGAAATCGACGTTGATTCCAGTGTAGGACGTCTGCGACATGCTTTAAGCGAGCACCAAGGCGATTAAGAAAATTGGATGGCGACACTGTCGAAAGTATACAAACCACACGAGAGACAAAAGTCTTGCCAAGTCCCCAACTGACTGCAGCATCAGACTTTGATTTTCGCATAAAATCGCGCCCTGAGGACCAGAATAATTTCATTCAAATGCTATCACGGTCTCCATAGATTCCACTCTTATTATTAATCTATCCATTCATCGAGAAAAGTACGCTCATATGTGGTGGCAGTGTTCATCTTCAGCGTCGTAGATGCCAGATGCCCCCCTTGCTCCACTTCCCATCTTAGTCCCGCTGACTTTTGCGGACCTTTGCCAATAAATGTTCAATGAAAAATAGTAGCTCAATGGAAAAGTTGATGAGTGAGACAAGAACGTGGATTTGTGTGAGGATCCACAGTCAAAGTGTGTAAGCCGCTTTAGACGCAGGCATGGATATATTGGATTCGCTTCAGGAGGCAGTCGTCTCTTGTAGGCATCTGCAACAAACATCACTGCCACAAGCCAACTGAGGCAATCCAGGCACAACTCCGTGAGTATTCGTGAAACTAGACGCAAATTCGTGAGAATGGAGAGCAGGTACTGATTTCTCAAGTTGGCTAAGGCGGAACTCTTAATGTTGCAATTGCGCCATTTGGTGAGTGGGATGGTGGGACCTGAGGACAGACCCCACATTGTCTTATTATAACAACACCTTCATATCGGGAGTGTGAGTGTATCCGGTCGTGAGCCTCTGCCCTTGACGCAGACACTCAGTCACAGAAGCGCCAAATAAACTTTAGCGATCAAAGGCGACAACCTAACGAAACGTCAGAAGGTAGTGACTAGTCGGTCGACTTAAGGATGCCCGTGCGTCCACATACAGTGGCCAAGCGATGCAGACAGGCGATAAGCATCAGATAATAGGGCTAATCTTCAGCTGAGGACATGTCCTACACAGAGAGGCGTAAGCTTACTCAGTGTCAGTTTTGGGCGATCATGAGTTAGGCCGCGTAGTTTCTTAGACATTCTGGGAGGAGGACAGAAATAAGGCAACAAAGTTGGTGGTTTATTGACAGCGGCAGAGGCAGGGTTGACACGCAGCCGGGCCAGTAGTGCAGCGGTATCAGACATGCCTTCCAATCATGTAGCCCTAGTTCGAGTCCCGGCTAGGTACGTCAAATCAACTCCCCGAGGTTTGCGGATACGGAGGAAATCTAAATTCGCTCCAGATTCGTTAGAATTTGTTGGAATGGAGTCGCAAATCACCGAATAGGGATTGGTGCCTCAACGTCGGCATAGGACCTTTGAGTCTGCTACGAAAACTTCTGTGTACCGACCGATGACCGATGGAACGTAGCATGTGGTGCATTGTGGCGAGAAGTTGGGGTTGAAAGCAGTGGAGTTCGGAGCGAACTGCGATACTGAGTAGCTCTCGCGCTTAGTTCTGACACCTGACTAAACACGACGATGACAGGCGGAATCAGGCCGTGCCTAATGCCTTCAAGTGGACAAGGCTGGAGAAAATGACTGGGATAATCTTCAGCTAAGGATGCGTCCTACACAGAGATGCGTAGGCTTACCCTCGTGTTGGTTTTAGCCAATTATCCGTCTGACCTAGTAGTACTCTAGGCCTTTAAGGAGGCACTTGTGTGCTGGCACATTATGTTAAGATGATTTGACCGTTAATGTCGATAAAAGTGGGGAGATTATTAAGTTGTGCACACACCGCTCCTTCTAGAGTGCCGGTGAGAGGGAACGAGAAGGAGTTACTCCGTGCAGGTTGAGAGTTGCGAGCCCTGTCAGTTGATAAGTTTGCCTGGAAGTTAGGGGTACTTGTCCTTGTCATCCTCTGTCGCGACAATAGCGGCGATACATCCTCTCACAGCCCATTGCCCACCGTCACGATCAACCTCTTGCCAGTGGCACACGCGCTCTCTCATTATGTATGAGAGGAGCCCGTAGCATCAACATGTCTGTCTCAACACTTCGATAGGATGAACGAGGAGAAGACGAGAGGAGGTCATCGAGAGGATGCAAAGCACTTCTTTCCTTTTTCCATCAACTCCTTCAGGTGAACACTGAGATTGTTGAACTTTCCTGGACTTCGACATATGCAGTCTCTTTTGAGACACATTAATTGAAAAGTTTTATTACCAGACTTTGTCGTTTCCGTTAGTATTTGTTTCGCTCACGAACTTGATTGCATTTCGTTATAATTGACCGCGAACAGTTCAAAGGACATCTATAGATTAAATCACGAAATAAGCAGATCACCAGAAGAGGTTGGTGAGAAGAGAGATAGGAAACTCGTGCACTCTCCATTGTGCTTAGCAGTGCGTTTGCTGCTCCTTATTCACACCCGACGCACAGTTGTTAGCAGTGCATTTATAAGATTCGGTCATCATACGGTACACAGAAGTATTTGCGTATAGCCTTATCAACACTTCAAACACCAACTCCTGACCTCCGACCGCCTCTCTGCAACTCCCCGATCCGATATCCGCGATTGCGACGGGGACGGGTAGCTTCACAGCTGACATGTGCTACCCTTCCACCCACCTCCCTTCCAACAGTCTCTAGACAGACTTCATTAAATTCCCTATTGACAACCATATGCTATCCACTCCAACATCAAGCAACCAATGCTACTCATGGAAGTTCTTGGCTTCGCATCCGACTATCCGTTTTCTTAGCTGTCGCTGTGACAGTTAATGCCTCGAAATTATTTTATTTGGGTAGTGACTGTACGTGAAGCATGAAGACACCGATTACAACACAAATGGGGTATGCAATCCAAGGAAAGGATCGGCTGTCGGAGTCGGGCGTGAGTGCCGACTGCAAGCAGTTCTTCTTAGAGCTGAAGAAGGACGTGATCCAATCATCTTCTCTGGCTGCTCCACATTGCAACATAAATACTGGCAAATGGAGGGCACGGCTTCGTCCTGCAATTCTGCTTCAGCTAGCATCTCCGCTACTCTTAGCAGAGACTACGGCAAAAATGAGAGAAGAACTAGAGCCACTTGCAGCGTTCACTTGGTCTAATGGAGGGAAACCCAGTGACAGAGCCTTAAATAGGCTCACACCTCGGGCAGTTTCCTTCTACTGCATCTCGAACTGTCTAGACATGCAGGCGCCTGACGGTGCAGCGAATGGATACCAGTCGCCGTCTCCGGGTGGTTAGTCGCCTACGGGGTCACCAGTCAACTGTGACTGGCCGTCAGTTAATCTGTTTTACTCACGGGTGATGTCTTCGCCAAATCGAAACTCTGCTCACCACGCACTACATGAGTGGCATCCAGCGTAGTTTGCAGAACATTTACACCACATTGCAAATCAACTTGAAACCTGTTGATCTCGACTAAATTCCGCGCTCATTTTCCCAACGCAAGTTGGTGAATTAGCCTACTTGGTTGAGAATGGACCGATTCATGAACGCTTAAGAATGGTGGCTGTAGAAGGAAGTCTTCTTGTAAAAGAGATGTCGGGAGAGAGGTGAATCTTGAGTCGGCGAAGAAAACAGTGGACGAGAAAGAGGAGAATAGTGAGTAGTAGCAGTAGTAGTAGTGAGTAGTGCCAGTGTACTTCAAGTATGCTACTATGCACCCACCGACCACAAACCAATAGCCTACAGCCTCCAAACTCATGGGACACATGCTCGCACAGCTCCCATCACCGCGGCAACTGCCAATCTTTCTCCCCCAGGACTGATAGCCGCCGCTCATCCCACTTGACGGCTTTTGCACACACAAACGCTTTCTTCACGCATAAGTCTGCTTTCACTCTAACCCGCCTGCCTCTCATTTCTGCACTGACGAACTTCTCCAGTGCCTTCTGAGTTTATCAGGTCGTCTGTATCATCATGAGGCGTTTGTCAAAGCTGACAGTTTCTCCTAATCAGTAATTAGGAGAGCGGTGAGTAATAACACAGAAACTCGCCCTTGCAAACTCGGACAATCTACTAACTGCTGACTTGGACCATTGTCACTCACATCCACAGTGAGTAAGGTTCGCCCCCAAACAACTCGATGGAAAGCACAGACGATCCACTTGATGAATGGGAACACCTATCATCTTTGACGCACGATCACTTCCGCCCACACATTCTTCTCTTCTTCTGCATCAACTCTGAAGCCACATCCAGCTCAAACCCCGCCTCTGCAACCAATGATGACGACGAAGAGGAGGAAATTGGCAAGATAACCAAGAGAGACTTACCTTGAAATACTTTTTCACAGAATCTTCGAAATATAACACTCGCTGCTTCTACTGCTGCATGCAAAATTAGTTGCCTCGCAAGCTGATTTGAATCGCCTCTATGTAAACGGGGCAAGTCTTGTCGAATTCATAAGGAGGACTTCGACGCTCTAAAGAAGAGCATCATCAAACAATATCGTCTCAAAGCAAGGAGACGAGCAGGTGAGGCGACGCATTAGGGAAGGAGACATGGTTTCATGTCCCCACAGTCGGCTTGGCCAGATGAAGTGACTCATCTCATACCGCGAGTTCCCCCCTCTTCCCCCTCCTCTTCTCTCTCCTCCAACTCCTGCCTCACATTTTCCCTCTATCATTCTCCATACTTGTCATTCGTAGCATCAAATAATACGTAATTACACGTTATCATAAGAAGTGTTTTTACATGGCATAGATGGGTGCGTAAAGCGTTGAAGTGATGGGGAAAGTGCCTTCCCTACGAGATGTACAAGCAATTTCGCGGCCCGCAGAATGGTGGGGAGGCTTCTTCATGCGGAATAGGGACTGTGGAATTGTAGAGTGGTTAGTAGCCTGCCGTGTTCGACACCTCCCATCACCGCAATCGTGGCATGACAGCCTCACTGATTGGCACAGGTGGAGAGGACACGATGTCAAAGGGTTCTATCACAGTCAGAGGAGAACATCCAACCACCCAATTCCACCTTTGAGAGTTCGTGCGTGTGTCTGTCTCTGTGCTGTTCTGTGCAAGTACTCACGCAGGGTCGTCGCATTATTCTTTCATCCTGGTGTTTCTTTTTTCCTACAAGCCCGCAGTATTTGTGTGAAAAGCATCACAGCATATGTACTTATCCGTCTGCTAAATTTCTCGGGGTGATATCCATAGGTCTATCTCGGGCTGAAACAATAGCTGCACGTCCTGAAGATTATGGATGTCTCATTCTGCGGCAAACGGGATTTGTATCCTACTGAAATGTCATTAGTGGCCACCTTGTTGTGAACTAGCAACGGGTTCAGCAGATCTTTGTAGAAGGAGAGGAATGTTGGAGACACCTCACTTGCAGAAATTGCTCGTTAATATAGATGCAGACATCCTCTGTGTAATTTATCGCTCTCTCTTTCTCACTCTATCCATCTTGCTTCGCTCCACTCCACTCCATTTCTCTCTCTCTCCTCTCCTCTCACAGCAGTGTGAAAGAAAGCAACAAAGGCGACTCGGAAAACGAGTAAGTCAAGAACCAAGTGAAGAGAACGTGACAGTAAATGAATGGGAAGTATGATGACAATGAAACGACTTCATGCCCCCTCAGAAGAAAATCCTTCGCATCTAAAACGACCGTCTTCTCGAAAGTTTACCACACTTATACGTCAAAATAGACCACTCGGGGAGGTGAGCAATAAGAATAAGCAATGCGGATCTTTGTAAAGTCTCATTTAGTCATTCTCACAAGGAGTCTACCTCCGTAGCTGTCCTTGCAATAACCAGTCACGTCAAATAACACACGCGTTTGGGACAAGGCAAAGAACCCGTCGTCTAATCTGGCATTGCTCACAATAGGAATTAAATGAAGTCTGACTAAAAACTGCACAAGGGAGGTGGGTTAAAGGGTAAAAGGTACCACGCGTCAGCTCTGACTTTTTTCCTTTTCCTCACTCTTACCTTGAAGATACTCTTCTCTATCACAAGGAAGGCCTCCTTTCAGTTACACTGCTTAGTCAAGTTTGTCAACCTGATTACAGAGAGAGAGGCAGAAAGACAGTCGGAAGCCAAGAGTTGATTTCAAACCGATGTCACACCTCACCAGAGGCCTAATTTCACATGCGACTCAAAGGAAGTAGAACGACCACTGATTACACTCTCGTCCTACCCCAAATGCTCTGTCTGGCTCTGGTAAGGCAAACCAGTACGATAACGCAGCTGTGGAGAGAAAACGGATTCCGATACTATCGTTTTGCCAGTGTGGCATGACATTGGAGAAGCAGGTCACATCTTTTACGCCTTCATGCCTCCTTCCACTTTCGGTCAGGGAGTGCAATTAGTCGCCTTTCGTGAGAGCATTGCGGAAGCGCGCGGACAGTAGCAACATCGCACCGATTAGTGGATACAATGCTTCTCTCGAACAGTGAGGGACGACCTCACTCTCGACTGTAGCTCAGGCGGTCAGAGGAGCCGCACTCGAGAATGGGAGAGTTGAGACTAGTCGTCATCTGTCAGCAGTCTGGTCCTTGACGAGATCACTGATCAGCTGTAACTGGACGTCAGTTTATGAGTTTCATTCGCGCCCGACGTCTTCTCGATTGAAACTCTGCTTGTCAATCGCTAGATGGGCAGGAGTGGAGTCGACAGACTAACGTATGACACAGTGTTGACAGAGAGGACCTAATATGCTCAATTGAAGTATAAGTGAAAGACGTGATTCGGCCACTATCTCGGCACAATTCGCCTTTTGTAGTAGGCTGTATCGTCGTGGCTATCACGCTACTCTCCAGAGCACATTGTCTTCGTATAGACTTGGAAGACTGGCGTACAAAGAGCTAATGATGCATACGCGCAGGTGATGGTACCTCCTTTAGTAAGAAGAATTCTTTTGCCCTAGGGCCCTGAGCTGGAAAAACGCGCGAAAGGCTCGACACCCTCACCCCAAAGCGTTGATGCAATGGTCGTGTTTGGACTTTAAGAAATACCCGAACTCATTTCACTCTTAACATCCATGTGGTCAAATGCGGCCAATCATTCCTCCGCGCGTACGACGAATTTCTAAGTGTACAGGAGCGATCGCCAGATCGAGGGTGACGCCACTCTCTTCCTCTTCTCTACTCTACGCTCCAACTTTACGCTCAGAAGAAAAGCAAGTGGAGTTCGACATGCGGTCTTAAATTTTACGGTCGGAATATGTGACTGTTGTGGACGATGTCGTATAACAACACCCATTTATACTATCCCGGTTTCCAGGGTACAAAAAATCACCTTAATCCAGCTTTTAACGTGTTCACACATTGACGCTTGCACCATTCTGCTTTAGATGACCCACTGCCAGACTGACTGTCCTTTAGGCCTGAGGAAGCTCTCACTTCGGCTCCTTTCGGCCTTACACCCGGGTATTTCAAATGAATCATGCTCTCTACCAACCGCTACCCGCTCGACTTTCGTGTGTCATTTGAGAGCGCAGAAGACTTGAAGGCGAGGCCTGAAAGCGTCAGCGAATTGGGATGCAAACATGTTGGCATTAGTAACGAGCAAAAGGGACCCGATTTTTCTTCCAGCAAAACACAATTTCGTCATCGCTCATTGCTCTGTTTAACATCAGCCAGCCTCCTTTGTCGCCCTCGCTTCCCACGGCTTTACACGCCTCTACCCTCCCTCTCTCGCAAAAGTGCTTATCAGCGCCATTCTTGTCCCATTCTCTCCAACCTCACTCGTTCTCAAGCCCTTAAGGCCACTTGTCCGCAGTAGGCCCATTGCCTCCATTTTCCTACTCCGGAAGGAGGAATGAATGCAGTAGGAAATGACGGAAATTTTTTGCGATAGTTTTAGTGGATCAGAGGTGGTAGTGCATTGGATGGTTGTGGATTAGGCGGTTGGAAGTACAACTGAGCAACCAAGACTACGATAGTTGCACTATTCGGAAACAATGATTTCGTTTGTGAGTGTTTAATCGCCTAACCTTGTTACTTAGTAATCTTCAAGTCTGATTTTCGCTGATTGATCCTCACCACCTCTGTAGGTAACACGTTGCAATGCATGAAACCGTAGTGGAATGTTACTCGAAAGGGAGAAACAAAGGGTTTAGTAAGGGAACTTGTGTCCCCGAATTATTTGGCCCCTAGAAAAGGAAGCAGATATGCCACCTACGTCTCATATGAATTCTTTGTTGGGCAGTGGTGATTAGTGTGACCAAATGTAAAAGATTTATGAGCAGCTAATGGCCGAATTAAATGCTGGAATATGTTTTTTGTAGGAAGAGTTCTTTGTTTAGTTTTGACAATCTTTACTCGGGAGAGGACTTTCACACTCTCGACGAGGTGCTTCATGTCATATTGAACCAAAGCAGCTGTCAAATAAAGCACCTGAGATAAGTCGGATTAAGATGGGTTGCTGGACTGTCTAAAGCTCTACTTCTTATAGGATTTTTAGTGGCTTCTTTGATTCAATATTTCCACATTTGCCCAATTTTTCCACATATGCTTAACTTTTTCTTGGACTTGGCCTGGCTTAATTAGAATTGGACAGTTTTTTGGCTCGCGCGCTTCCTTCTGATCAACTTTTTGCAGGTAATAAGGAGGAAGTATATTGACCCCAGGAGAGGAATGCTGTCCTGCGCTCAGTTAGGAAGAAATGGAGATCAGTGGAGGGCGAGTGGCGTCCACGATTAACAGTGGACAAGTTACTATAGGATGCTGCATGGAAAGTGTTGGGGCGATGTGCGAACATGGCTTTGGCGGAGTAGGTTATTCTCTGGCAGCATAGAATTTGCCACGTACAAACGCATTATCATCTCAGCAACGCGGCTAAGGGACATTGAGCAATGTAGGATGGACATAAATTTAATAAATATTGACTAGCGAAATAATTTGATAGGCCGATTTGCCCGGCCGAGCTATCTGATTAACTGGCGTATAGTTTCCATTGGAAAATAGATAAAAACAGGTTAGCTGGCGTTAACCAGAAGACTGATCAAAATGGGTGGAAAGGGAGACTAAAGATTGAAATGGTTGTAGTAAGTTGGGCTTTGGGGAGATTCTCGTCCTATGTCACACCAAATACTCACCAATTTTAAAGCCTTAATGGGATTTTTGGGACTTTCTTCGAATGGTTTGGGTTTCAAATAACCAACGACTCTATATCCAATCTCCCGTATTAACTCCTTTCGCAAGGGGGCATTCTTTCGCCAATGTACAATCAGCCTACTTGCTTTATAATTGTGCTACTAAATACGGAATGAGTAGTTTTTGTGCTTGTGTAAATGTCATGATAAATATGGTCGCTGTCGTGAATAGTTACTCTTTGTCCAAAGGAACAAGAACATGCGGATTCATACCTTGCCAACTTTCCACTTACTCTGTGACTAGGGTCCGATTAAGCGTCTGTCCAATAGATTTCCTTGTTTCATGCGTCTCCATTGCTGCCAGGCGCATCTTCCAGCAAGTTAGCCTGGTAGGCGCATAAGTGTAGCGCGGCAGGCTGTTGACGCTCAATAGATACAACATATAACAACGGGCGCATTTTAAACACGTCGACCTTCGTAACTCCGTTCCAGTTGATTACCTCAAGGTACCTCCACCTCTACCTCCTCCGCCCACCGTTAGCCATCGCCCTAAAGCTAACTCAGGGCAAAAATCCTCACGCCCTCCCGCCCCCCAATTTCGATACATTTGGTCAGTTTTAGAGCAAGCAATTTATTGGCCATAGCCATGAAACATCGTGTCATAGTCTGCCCCAAATTGAAACGGTAGGATGCACGAGTTCGCTGGGGCTCCTCCAACAGCTTAGCAGTTTGAGCCATCAGTGGTCTGTCGGCACAGATCTCTCTGAATATGGGGTACTGGGCCATGGCCTAGAGCACGTCCATCTCAAAACCCTTGTACTGGGGCTGAGCTGCCTGAGCTAGGGCTCCTAAATCGCCATTACCATAGCGAAACAGATGAGAAGACGGAGGGTTGCGTTGTTGTGTGAATGGTATGAGAAATTCACGCCTTTCCGCTCTCTTTTATACCCCACTCTAGGCGATCCGGCGAACAATCAGGTATGAGGAGGAGTTGGCCTCTCGAGGTTGGTCTCTATTCCCTCGATTAGAGCTTTGAGAGGTTAACTGCTAATCATCCGACATATGAAAGACCGAAGTGTCTAATGGTTTCCTTTAGCGGAAACTCCTGTCCTACGGGACACCAAATTGGCACCACTTAAAAGATCTGATCAGGTTTACAGGATTGGCTGCGATTCGTTTGGTTTCAAAAAGAAAATCAATCATTATTTCCAATTTCGAACATTACTTCTTTCCGCAAAAATACATTCGCGCGTGCAGCAATAAGTCAACTAATTTGTTTTGAAGTGTATGCTACTGAATAGGGAAGGAGTAACATAAAACAGCCACCAAATGACGTACAATTTTCCGACTGGTTACTCAACGCTGAAGGAGGCAAAACCACGCAGACTCAAACTTCACGTCTCGCGGCTTCACTTTGTGACGAGGGGATGATCAAGCGCCGGTTCAGCCTATTTTTGTGCGCCATTGGTTTGTATCACTTTCAGGCGCATCTTCCAACAAGTTAACGTGGTAGGCGCAGTAGTGCGAAGTGGCACTTTGTTGATAATGTCCAGTAAAAACCTTGTATGACATCGAGATTGGTCCTTCTGAAATTATTGAGTTCTGACGACACTGGACGAAAATCATGCGAGGCCTTGAAGACTGAATGTGCACGTGTTTCCGTCCACTCTCTCGACGAATATATGGAAGAAAGGGTTGGCAACGGAAGAGCATGCTCTTCCGCTACGACATAGGCGCAACAGGCTGATGGAACGCATGAACCCACCTTTATTGACCACCTTACTGGAGTCACAATTCTTCTTATTTAACCTATAACATGAGTGCCGTAATGGCAGTTGCCAAGGCAGTGAGTAAGACTGCCCCATCGCTTTCATTGAACGCCAATCGCTATAACACCGTCGCCATAAATAATACCGGCTACTGAGTCTGTCTTGTCTACGGACGCCCTAATTAATTAAATATATCCGTAGACAAGTTGCAGAAATATAATGAAACAAACTTTTGAATATGGCGTAGAATTACTGCTTACGTGAATGATATATGGCCTGTCATCAGTGCGTACCGCATTGTAACAACTCCTCGAATCGATCAATGTTGACAACGTTGACAGTATGGTCACCTGATTGGTAAGTCGCATGTACTAAAAGGACGTCCTCGGGGCAAATTCGTGTAATCTAAGCCACTTCAGTAGGTGACTGAATCTTGCAGCTTTTTCGCAGGATGTTCGAATATCCATGAGGTCTCATTTCTGTGGTCCTAAGAGATGTCTTAATTTGCGATTGTCTTCCCCAGACTCGAGGACAATGACCTCCCGGCTATCTCTTCTCTGTCTTCTGACCCTTGTGGTCCTCATGGCCAGGGCCGCGTCACTCCACGAAATGGAGAAGGAGGAGGAAAACGAGGCAGAGGATGATGATGACGTGGAGTACGAGGAGGAGGAAGAAGAAGAGGAAGAAGAGGAGGATGTGAGTGGAGCGGGGGATCAGATGCCAAAGAGAACTCCCAACTCAAACATCCCTAACTTGATGCCCCCGGCCCAGGTACGAAAATGTAAGAGGGGAGAAGAAATTTTCACTCGTGAAATCGGCGACCGCAGACACCACGAGTGACATTCATAAGGTTTATGCTCTTCATAGTAGGCTGAGATGGCAAGATTTCCTCCTCGTTCACATTCCACTCCCAAGAATAACTGTCCCTTCAGAGGGGACGCTTGGACGTGAGACAGTGTAAGTAAAAAGAAGAAAAAGGATTATGGGATACACGTAAACTATGAACAAATAAAATTGCTTCAAAGCGAAAATATCATTCCAATAAATACAACTTTTGCAAAATATCCACGTCAGAACCGAGAACAACCGGTATAAAGGTACGGTCGCGCACAGGAATGTTTAATTTTCCCTAGGTCTGTAGGAAATTAAATGAGACCAACTAACTTTCGTATCCACCACTAACAAATTAGAGTAGTGTCTTCCGAACAGACACAAAAATTTCCTCAAGAGAACTTGCGGTCCTTAATACGTTCGCCGAAGGCAACACTTTCTTTGACGGTCAATGCTCAAGTGAAAGGGACGCAGATTTATGATTTTCAGAGACTATCTCCTTCATCACGATCAAAGAATTCGAGTCTAACGGTGCGTTGCTTCGTTTAGCGGTGGCCCACTTTCCCTCATTCATGACCGCCGACTGCATGACGGTGGGGAAATTTCATTGCTTCCTGCAAAACCGCTGGAAGTGGGACGGCGAGTGTGTTGGCCTAACAGAGGCGCCCGATAATACGAACATTACGAGTGAATCTGTTTCCTCTTAACTTTTACCTCTCTACTTTATGGAAAAAAGTACTAAAACGGTATGAAAGTGGCGCTCCTCGCCGTTTTAATTTGCAACTGTTTGGTCGTGTGGAAGGAATGTAAAAGGTGACACAAGAGGCGCGCACTCCAAAAGTAACGCCTTAACACCCATTCAGGCTGCACCAACCGTCCCACGGTGCGCATGATTGCTTAATCTCCTTTAAGGGAGACGTTTCACTCGCTTTTCTGAGGCTATTCGGTCACGGCGACTTCGTAATCACTGCCACCTTGGAGGTGAATTCCGTCAGACTGCAGGCTCCTCAGTTCGCTTTGTCTTGTCTCATCCGCTGTGCGGAGTAACATCACTCCCCGAATGTAACTTCGAGAGGGAATGAGGCGGCCAGTTTTCAAACCAGATGAATGACCGATCCTCGGAGGGTGCTCAAACTCGGATCCTTCGTGGACCCGACCAATTCTACCAGCCCAGCAATCCAAACCACCATGCGCTGAGTTTCTATTGGCGAGTAGGAAAGGCATTCACAGAAGGCGTCCACATTACTGCTTCAGGACTTTCCCTGACTTCCAACAATTTCCAGCTTGACAGCCTAGGATAGAAGGTTTCAGGAAGACATGTCGACTGAAAGACTCGCATAGTGTACCTAATGCTTAGTCGTGAGCATGCTTTTACATTCAAGACATGATTCAAGGGGTAATTACTGTTTCGTAGGCAGTTGACGGATCTTGGTGGTTTTCTGTCTAAGATTGAGGCGAACCAGAACGAATTTCGGCGACTAGACAACGCTCATCCCATATAAACGGACGTAGATATCATTGGGACTGAGACAGTACTTAGGTGAAAAAATGTCATTCACTTCACAACAATTGTGTGAAGGTAATCATTACGCTGCTCAAAATACATCAGTTGCCTTGATTGCTGCGGCGGAAGCGACTCTCACCAATTATGCCAGTCGGTAAAACAAAGAGCCTTCGTGCGAGTAGGGTGAGGCCTCTAACTATGAGATAGTCATAGCTTTGTGGAGAAGCGTTTACAGTCTGACAACGCGGGAGACGAAGGAGTGGCCGACTTTTCTCCCCTAAAATGAATATTCACCTTGACAAGGAAGACAGTCTCCGAGTGGATGCATGGCGAAGAGCAGAAGATGGAAGATGTAGCCAATTAAGCAGCATACTAGCCCTACGCCTTCCTGCATAATCATTTCCACCTTTACGATTAAACTCATTTAGCCTTACATCTTGTTAACTTAGTTTCTTAACGCACACATCACTGAGACAGTAGAAATAATTAATAGGAAGAAAGTGCCAATGTGGTGGGTAGTGGGGATGGAGGGTCAGAGTCTTCTGTTTTAGTGGGAATCGCGACTCTCAATGATACTCGCATGACACATTGGACGCGGATACACAAAGGTGGCATTTGTCCTTTTTCCGCCATTCAAAATGTACTTGATTCACTATTTCGAGTTTTTATATTAAACAATGAGGAATAATGACCACAAGCAATGTCTGGGATGGACTTTTGATTATGCTGATTGGGGAACAGTCATTCAATTAATTGTTCAATTGTAATTTTATCATTAATTATCATAGCTTTTCATCTTTTCACTAAGTTTGTGGATAATAACAGGACAAACCCATGTCCCACGAATTTTCTCATTAGGATTCACCGTCGGAATTTGCCTGTCAAGCCTTTGTAGAAACGTCTCTATTCTCCATTTAGAGGCTCTCAAAATATACACTGAGGGGTGAGAATTTATCGCACAATCACGGATCACCTAACTAAAATAATACCTTTTCTGCCTAGGATTCTCTATTTTCCCTATACACAACACTAGGGAATGCTTTTATAAACCTAACCGAATCCTCCTCCATCCACCATCCATTCTTCTCTCCCTTTCACCCATACCCATTGGTCTTCTATGTGCTTGGCCTAACAGTGGAGTAACACACCGAGGAAGTCACCAGGCTTAGGCGCAACTCAAACATAAATGCATGCATGCATGCCTACACCTACAAAACCTCCTCCGTATTGATGAAAGTGTGGGAAGTATTCATAATCCAAGGCCATTTCCTCGCAATTCAAACAATGTAGCGCAAAAATGAAATAAACTTTCATCAAACATGAGGGCATGCATGGAATTGTACTCTTCTACTTTACCAATCCAAGTACATACACTGAGATGAATGTTTACCTCCAACAACCTTGCTAACAGACCATCTCCGCTGCCAAACATCGCCAAGTCAATTCTTCCTTCGGAAAACAATTAATTGTCAAAGCTCATTAAGACAAGGAAGGCGGAGTGAGTCAGGTAAGTGAGGATCAAAACAAGGAACTCGTGTCCCTCTGTCCCCTCACTCATAGCCCTGGTAGAATTGCGTCAGTCAGTTAGAGTAGGTGGGCGCTTGGCCCTACTGCGGCAACTGTTGCGGTCGTGTGTGGACCAACACCTGAGGTGTGGGTTGTGCATTGAGAGGAAGAAATATCGAAATGTGCGGCTGCTCATAGGGGTCGTGGTAATAGTCGTCCGCCGCTTGCTCCTCGTTCATTTGTGGGACCTCCTGTTTAGGGGAGTCAACCAAGATGATCATGGCCTGATTTTTTATCGTCGTAGTTGCTATGGCTGTTGTGGCGGTCATGGACGACTAGGGCGATTGCCTCTGCCTTATCCCAAAACATGTCAAACGTCTTTATCATAAGAGAACATATATGTTTCCTCATTCACAGAGAGGAAAATGGGAGGGAATAGACTCTGCTCTGGCGACCAAGTTGTCGTATATCATTCTGTCAGTGACATTTGCTAATTGATGACGCTACTGAGATGAAGTGTAGGAAAGAAAGCGAGGTGGCGAAATGCACACACGACGAATGGGGTGACTGTGTGGCTTATTGGAGAGAGGGAGAAATGCTCTGCGTTGTATGACTTCTTGGCTTGACCACAGCATTGTGTACAAGAGACAGATTACACTTATCCGCACCACAGATGCGAGAAAAAGTGAGGAGAAGCGGAAATCAATGGTTAGGGCAAACGCGGACTTGCCTTAGTTTCAAGTGGGAGGAAAGTGCTTGCGATGGGAGCGGGAATGCCATACTCGACTTGATACAAGATGATGGCTCAAAGTAGGAGTTTGAGGATAACCAGAAGCGTTGATAGGAGAAAGAAGAAGAAGAAGGAGGAGGAGGAGGAGGAGGAGGAGGATGAAGAGCAGAGGAGGACTGTAACAATGCGGACGAGGGGTTTGTGGGCCAAATAAAAGAAGAGACAAAGGGAAGGGAAGGGATGGGAAGGGAAGAATGGAGGAATGAAAGCGACTAGAGGGGAAGGAAACCGTCTATTCACTCTCACCTGATTGATATCGAGGGCGAGTAATGATGTGGGTAGGCGGCCTCTGAAGCAGCAGAGATGTGCGCTTTGCAAAAGGTATTGGAGGCGAGAGAATGGGCTAATGGTGAGTGGGAGAGAGAAGTGAATTGGGCTTCGTTGATCTGTGGATACATAACAGTGGTAGCTAAATGTGTGACGAGACTGAGAGCGTGAAGACATTGGCAGATGCAGAAACAAAGCAGAAGCAGAACCGTGGGTTGACCGCCGAGGCAGAAGGCGAAAGCGAAAGCGAAAGCGAAGGTAAGGTGAGGGTGAAGGTGAAGGTGAAGGCGTTTCAATGAACGAGTCGGCAGTTCAGGTAACTGGTTAGACTACTGTGCTTGCCAAGTGGCGACCTCTTCACATAGGTTGAATTCAGCCACAAGGGCCAAAACGGCGCCCATTTCCGCACGAGAGTATGGCCTGCGCGGCTGCCTGAAGCGGCCACGACGCACTTGGGTGCATGGTGCTTTACTTTATCCCTGACAACTGCCTGAATGCGCCCACTCACGAAGTGCTGCCAACCATGGCATGAAGAATTACTGACGCTGCCATAATCGATTGTGAGCCGCGGTATCGATTGGATTTGAATTTGTTGACGTCTTTCCTCGTGCAGAAAGTCACTTTGCGAACTTGACCTTTGCTTTCCTCTGCTTGATTGCTTGCTTGCGAACCGAATGAAGGGCGGTAGGAATTGTTTCGTCGCATTTGCCTTCGGGAGAATGCGGCGCCATTCTGAGGCACTTCGGAGTCAAGCGGAGTCTACGAAAGTGGACTGCGCAAGTGGACGGCATGTGGACGGTTGCACTCTTCTCGGCAAGTTGCTCCGACTACTTGTCTTTTGCGCTGCCTTATCTCATTAAACTTGATGGCAATCAACTGAGAATTAACCCGTAAATGAGCAGGCGTCCCCGGGAATGCGTCCTCTTCTTAGTGGTGGAAGCGACGCTCACAGCAGGTGCTTGAATATTCGCGAGTACATTCGTGTACCTGCATTCTTGGAGCCCTACTTGCAGGGATTCTGGTGGGTTGTTGGGCTACTCATCGGTCTTAATAGTATTTGCCAATTCGTGAAGAATATAGTCACTCTCCTTTCTTCTTACAGAAAACCACCATCTTTGATGGTCGTTAATTTTGGAGAAATTAAATTGTAGCCGTAGGTGGTTTTTACCCAAGGTGTATTCACCAACAAGCATTCGCAGTCGTCCGCTCCTCTATCCACTGTAGACAAAATGCAACCAAGAAATACTCATCATCCTACAGTAATAAATGCAGCCTGATTTCACCTCTCAACTCATCTTGCATGTGTCCACCTGCGCCTTCCAAAGCTCTGCACACCTCATTTCCTCGCTCGACTCCCTGACTCCCCGACTCACCGACTCACCGGCTCCTCGACCTCCGCTGCGCTTCCACCTCCAAGTCTCACCGATTTCTATCATCCACTCACTTCATCTACCTCTTCCGCCAGAAGCAACAAAATGGATTCGTGAGTCTTCTTTTCCGCTGCAAATAAGATAAGTCATTTGGCTTAAACGCCTCAGAATTTGATACCAACTTGCACCAACACTTGAAAACAATGAACACTGGTCGCTTACAGATGTCCTTGTAGATGGCTTCGTCGGCGGCGTCTCCTCACTGTAAAGCTTTCGGCTGGCACCTATGCAGAGGAGACACGTTTTCAGTCAATGATCACTCGTGACCCATTGCACCACACTACTGGCCGGGAGAGGACTACTTTCATTGAAAGATGAAGTAAGTGAACACTCACGGATTCGTTTGAGCTCATTTTATAGGGGCTCAGAGTCATCATCTTCAGACTCATCTTCCAATAGAAAGGTCCACCAACCGTTGGCAGATGCGCATGTGGATGGCTTTGTCAGCGGCGTCTCCTCCCTGCGACGCGTCCGGTTGGCAACTATGTAGAGGAGAGATATTCTCTTGAGTCAAAGATCACTCATAAACCATTGCAACACACTCCTCAGGAGGACTACGTTGATCGTAAGATGAAGTAAGCGAACACTCACGGATGCGTTGGAGTGCTTCTCCAGCCGACTCCGAGTCGTCTTCCCCGCACTCCTCTTCCCATAGAAATGTGTGCCGATCGCGCACAGAGGGCCCCGCGAGTGGTTTCGCCGGTGTCTCCTCGCTGCATCGCATTCGGTTGGTAACTATGCAGGGAAGACACATTCTTTCCAGTGAAAAATCGCTGATAAACCATGGCAGTACACTCCTCGGAAAGACTACGTTGACCATAAGAGGAAGCAAGTGACCACTCACGGATGCGTTGGAGTGCTTCTTCAGCCGATTCAGAGTCATCTTCCCCAGACTCCTCCTCCCGTGGCAATGTCTTCACACCTTCTTCCTCCCCCGACTCTCCCGACTCCACCACATACTCCAATTCTCCGCCGCGTGAGTCGTCACTTCTCGCCTTTCTCTCCAATTGTAATTCGTCCTCTCCCTCTCCCTCTCCCTCCCCTTCTCCCTCTTTCTCTTCCTCTTCCTCTTCCTCTTCCTCTCCCTCACCCTCCCCCTCTTCGTCTACTTCCCCTCCTGCTTCTGCTTCTGCTTCTGCCTCTGATTCTCTTGATTCCGTGCATTCTCTTTGCCTTTCTCTTTCGCATTCTGCCTCTGAAAATAATTCTTTTATGCTTATTCCTTCTTCCGCTTCTTACCTCTCTCCCTCTCTCACACACGTCTTCCTCCTTTTTCTCCGTCCCTGTCCTCGTCCCTGTATCCGTCGCTGGACAATGGACAGAGATGTCAATCATTTCACCTGGGTTGCCTGATATCGAGCCTCTTCATTGCGTCTGATGAGGTAAGACAGATGCCAGGGAAGAAACTGGAGGCTTAAATGCGGCATGCAGCCAACAGGCCTACTCCCAATTCCATACCCCTGCCCGCCTCTTAATTTCACGGGGAAAAGTCTGTCCTCCTCGTATTACAACGACGACTTGACAAAGGGAGTTGGTGCTGCGGTAGGATTGGCTTCTGCGCGGAGGCAAGTAGTGAAGTCGGCTGCAGAGATACGTACATGCAGACAAGTAGGACGACCATGGCAACCAGTGTGAGGGATTGTGAGGAATGCTAGGAGCAATTGCATCCCAACTTTTAGAAACGCGTATGCAGTCAACATGTCGAGAGGTCGGCAGTTGAGGCTATTTGAAAATGTTAACAAATTCGAAAATCGATTGATGACGCGTGATTCTCGGCTGACAGCGTTGTCATTGCTCAGGTCACGATGGCACGAAGTGGGCAAAGAGCTTCAACTGCCAAAGCTGCCTTCTGGTCCGCTGAGGAGGAAGAGGGAGAGGGGGGGGTAGATGGGCAATGATCACGTTGTAATGACTTTTCCTGCGGATCTGAATAGCGTATGAAGTGAGTCAAAAAAGGGATTTTAAAGGTGAAATAATTGCAAATTGGCAAATTTTCAAACCACTTGATTGGACCATGATGGGGACATTTAGAAAATAATCCTTACAACTAGACAGTCTACTACTCTGACAACTCGTTTGCTGGAATTGGTCGCCTTTCCCAGTGGTGGTGGTGGTCTTCGAATTGAAGTACATTTAACGTGGATTAAACCCTCTCCCCTGCCTCAGCCACGGCAAGGTTGGGTTCGCTGCACCTAGACTAGTGTCAAAAAGATTCTGATGGGGAAAGACAGGCGAATGGGAAAGCGACTGAAGGCAGCCTTTTGCGCGCTAGCCTAAGTTACGATTACAGCATAATTGGTGCAAAACAATGCTATGTCCAACGAGGCTATCGCATTTAGTTCAGCACGTAGTGTGGAAACCTTTTACCCACTCTATCCACTGTCATTATGAACTCACGAGTGCGCAGGAAATTAATCCCATAGAAGCTCATTACTTACTCTCCTCTCACACCTTATTGCTCACCTACGCGTTGGGCAGCGTGGTTGGTCGTCCGTAGCCCATTTTGCTCGATTCACTTTTCTTCTACATGCAAAATGCGATGCGAAGTGTGCTTGTTATATTCTTATAGACTTCTGAGCGGGATAATTGCCCTATGGGCGTAGTGGATTATGTTGTCATTGGAGTTAACTGAGTACATGTTAGGTTGCCGAGATAACTGCGTGCACGAGAGTGTTTCCTACGAGGCCTCTTCGGTACCCACAGTTACTTTCGCAATGCATGCGTTGCGAGATTGCCCCAGATATTAATCTCTTCAGTTCGTAGATTGGTCTGATAGTAAGAAGAAACGGGCATCATCTCCAATGCCTTTCCCCATTTTTCAATTACTATAATGAATACTGCGTATACACGCTTTATTGCAAAATCTTTCCACTCTCTCTCCCCCTTTCTCCCTTTCCGACTGCCATTATCTTTGACTGCTGGTGGCAAATATATAAACATGCTGGTTGCAACTTGCCAGTCGCGCACATTATAACATAATCGAAGGGGAGGGCAAAGAGTGACCAATTGCTGCCGCATACTGCCAAGAGCAGACGAGCAGAAGAGAAGTTACCTGCAAGTAAAGCGACTATTTGCATGTAGATACCACCACCGCCGTCCTCATTGCCGCAGAACTGAGGCCTGAGAAGGGGGTAAGAAGATTGCAACCATACGGCTTGTCCGAGAGATACTAAGAACCCGTCTAACTCTTTCTCAGGCTGATGTTGTTCATTATAAAGACTTAAAGGGAATAGTGCGCCAAATTGCCGCAATCGCGAGCCATTTTATAAAGCAACGTTAAATTACCAGATCGTAGCAGTGGCATTTTAACCCAAGAAGGGACACAGACCGTCATGAGCCAAAGGCACGGTCATTCATAGCTTACACTAAACGTCGAAGTAAAAAGGAAATCCTTTTTACTTTGCACATTGTACCGAGATAAATTGCATTAAGCTAGACAGGCCCCATCATTCAACATCACAATTTTTGCTATCCGACTACGCAGTAAACATTGAGATTCCGTTTAAGCAAGCAATATGTAGCTCGATCATACTCCACTTTCGCCTCCATCAATGCTCCATTTCGAGCGTTTCACCCTACATCACTCGTATTCACCGACGCGTCCTTCTTCCCAGATCACTTTTTCTCCAACTCAAGCACATATTGTAAGCCATTCGTCTCCTCCTACTGTGAGTGTCCGCTTCAGGACATATTTCAATAAGTTGCCAAGTAAAAAGACCACTTTACTCAGGTTCCATACCCTTGAATGCAGAACAAGATGCGGGAAAGTTGTTTTAAGCTGCGACTAGCGAGGAAATCATAATGTAGCACATATTTGTATAAAAAAATTCCCTCAGCTGCCAAGGGAGATCCTTGAGTGAGCATACGCAATTTGCATGAGGCCGTGAAGGCACTGAAAGCACAGAAGGCCTATAGCAGGTAATGAAAGTGAGAGATGAGTAGGGGGGCGAAATTGCGTTCAAAAGGCTATTAGATGAAAGAAAACTGTTCATGATATTGCTAAAGTTGAGAAGAGGAAAGCGTCTAGTGTGGAAACAATTCAGTGGCGCCATGTACCGCGCATGCAGTTGAGGCTCCTTAACGTAATCCCAAGTATGCTAAGGCCTCTTGTAGATAAACTAGTCAGTGCAAATTTCTCCAGCGTATAACAATTGATTTAAAAAAGCTGTGCTATCGCCTTCCTTTGAACTTTGGAGGAGAATATTTCCTACACGAACACATTCCCTTCTGTGGTTTGTATGCGTTGTTTATTTCGCCTTGGCCGTGCTTGATTCGCCTCATTTGGCGAGTTTCGTGCTGGTTAGAGTTCTGCGTGTTACTTATTTTCCCCTAGTTTTCCTCTGATTTTAATCTCGTTAGCTCCATCCGTCTATCCATCTGCCTATCCATGTGTCATCTATGCAGAACCTTTTTTGTCAATATGTGAGAGTGCAATAGGACACATTTGATGGTGTTACTTGGAAGAATTCGTTTCTCACCACCGATGCTTCATTATTTTCTTTGGATTCTTGGTTACTTTTGGCTCATACTGAGGCCAAAAGTATAGATTC
This sequence comes from Dipylidium caninum, assembly GCA_017562135.1. Classification (NCBI taxonomy): domain Eukaryota; kingdom Metazoa; phylum Platyhelminthes; class Cestoda; order Cyclophyllidea; family Dipylidiidae; genus Dipylidium; species Dipylidium caninum. The sequence goes on along the minus strand of QEYB01000190.1, from coordinate 142,239 downwards.
TGCATTTATAGGTGGTTTTGTCATGAAGTTAGGACTGTTAGGTGTATCCTTGTTGTGGTAATTGTTGTTGCCATTTCACTTGTACAAATTTAGTAATTATATGCTCGTTTACTAAAGAGACTCGGATTCTTATTAACGTTTATTGTGGAATCAGAGGGCAAGTGTTGGTTAGCTTTTATGGCATCAAATCATATCGTTAAGGCTTTCCTTGACTATTCCACTAATGATTAATTGCACCGAAAAAACCTCTTCACATTGTTTAAATGTTGGTCTATGAGTTTGCCTGGCTTTGTGGCTAGATTGGCATGTTCATAGTGCATATATGCATATATACATTTGTGTATGCAATAGTAGTAGTTGGTTACTTGTAAAGTCTCTTGTGTAAAAGGTTATTCTTCTTAGTATGTGGACTTGTTGTTCCTTTGGGTTTAGTAAAGAGTGCTTTGTGAGTAGGAGTTATGCTTACAAGGTGGATTGATTGGCTTTGTACTTGTCATACTAGGCGTATCATTTATTTATTGAGATGTAGGCCCCACCCCAACGTTAAGCAAGTCAGCTTCCTTCATTTCTGCTGACAGTCCCGCCACTCTCACTTCCTCCCAAACTAGCCTTCGGCTTTACCCTTAATCGTGCCAGTCGGAGTCAGCTTCATAGTGACAGCCGGCAGGTTGCGGTAGGTTGGGTAGGCTCTATTTCCATGCCAGTAAGGAATGCGGTTGCAGAAGGGAAAGCGACTTCTTCAACAGATTACACATCCTACTGCATGAATCCCCACATGTTTCAGGGTCTGAGCCTAGGAATTAAACACTCTAACTTTCCTACACGCTGTCTTAACTAACATTTATATGTCAAACTGATGTTGGGAGGTGGGCAGATATCACCTCTTCAAGTAAGTCTACACAGTGCTACTTTTTATCTCACAACACTATACTGCACCACGATTTCGGACAATATCTGTCTCATACGGACTTCGAGTACTTGGACAGCACCACACAATGGGTTTGTTAACCGCTGGCTCTCGGGCCTCATTGGTATCATCAACGAAGTACAATTTAAAGTTTTTGCAGCCATAATCCTTTTCTCACTGCACACAATTACAGCCTTAGTAAGGTTAATATAATGTAACGTAAGCCAAATGGCAATGAGAGAAAGAGTTGAAAGGCAAGTCAAGGCAGCAGCAGGCCTTTATGGCCAACGCATATTTAATTATTTTTCCATTAGTTAACATTAGTGAGTGCCTTCCATTTTCTACATGCAACATGATGGCTCTAGGAGAATCGTTCGAAGCGTACACCTTATGACCCCTATTGGTATCTTCGCCGCAGAAATGGGAAATATGCGCAGCAGGACATCGCAGCACTCAATGGGAGCACACGTGCTTTGAAAAAAATGCATCTTTCCAACCAATTATATGAAATCAAACGAACAAAATGACAGCGGAATATGATCTTTTTATGCTTGAATCTTGAGTAACTTTATCAAAGACTATGAAGGCACAATTTGTGGACAATTTCCGAAGACAAACAGGATAAAATCACATTTATTCAACTAGGAAAAGGGTAAAGAGAAGACTAACAAAGATACTGCGCCTTATTCTACGCTGAAATTTCTGGTTAATTGAAATATTTTCCCCTAACTCTACAGAAACTATATATGGTGCTTTACCTTCCAACGGGTGGGCAAATGTATTTCGGGATACCTTTTTGAGAACCGATTTCAAGGAATCCCTCGCTTGACGGCACTCGAAGATTAATTTAACGTAAATTCAAGTCACAATGTGACTTGCAATGGTACAACTTTCTGCCTTGTGGACAGGAGCAGCAACAGAGATAGCGTAGCCTCAACGAAACGGGATGACCTGCCACATGCTCACCCTTAAGATTTCGCAATTTCTTAACTCGCCCACTTGGTCTTTGCAAACCCTACAACAACTAATAAACCAACTTGATAAGCTCAACACATCCTATCCGCTCCGCTCCTCTCCACTTTATTTAAGGTAACTTCCGACTACTACAGTCGAACCATCTGCCACTGGACTCCCTTTACCTCCATTTCAACATCTACTTCTATATTCCAATTTCTGCAGAAGAGCTTCTTCTCAGAAGATGTCCACTAAGTAAGCCGTTTTTGAGTGTCTCAAACAGTCAGGCATGCGGTGGGACACTGGTGTGATGTGAGATCCGCGAAGTAAGAAATGCAGGCAGGAAGGAAGCCAATATTCTGCATGGAGTTGGACAAGTTGATGGCTTTGCGTGGCAATGAAGTACTTTCGCGTCCCCCATCTTCCATTTAACTACATGCACTGTTTCTCTGCCCCAGGTAGGTCCAACGATTACACTGCTGCGCATTCTACTCCACGCTCCCTGCGAACACAGTTAGCAAAGGGACATCGCCACTCTGCTTCAAGACAGTAGGTGTTAGGGCACGCCACTTCATCTGTCGCTGGCCTAAACTACTGTGACGCGTGGAAGATATGCACAAAAAGTGACAGGGATTGTGTTGTGTTATAAGTCCATACGCCGACGCCGGTAGTGAAGGAAAGAACAATATTATTTTGCTTTTGTCCGTTGCATGCCCCTGCGTCTAACCTCACGAGGGGGGATGGCTTATCGCCCTACGCGTTCTTGAGGACCCTTTAAGCCACGTGGACCATCTGGCCGTAGACGTAGTGCAACGCGTAATGTCCACAAGGTTGCGACCAATTAAACTTTGAACAAATCTGCGTCTGATGCATGGGAAGCCCTCTGTTGGGGAAGTCCCCCTTCTACCCCGTTTAGAGCATTAAGACAAGGCATAGAGCAATCGTCATGTGTTGCCGAAGGCTCCTTCAATAAAGGCAATCTCAAACTTGACAAGTGTCCAGTGTGGCGAACAGAGTTAGGGCGAAAGGCATTGATTTTCCGTGGGGAGTAGGCATCCAATGATCATGGCAGCACCATTTTCGCGGTAAGGAGGCACGAGGATGTTGCGACGCCTTAAGCTCTCGTCAGTAGACAATGCAGTGGAGCAGCTTGAAACGCGCAAATGTACTTGCCTGAGGAATCGGGTATTTCACGAAGATCCCAAATAGCACACAGACTTCGTCAGTCGAAACTTCTCTCACGGAAGTGGAGTTCTGATGACGCTTACGTCGGCTGCACGTCAAAGGCTATCTTATAAATGCTCAGCACTGAACCAGCTTTCGTTTGGTAGGCGCCGGCGCCGATAAGGTAAGCACGACGAGAGTGAGCCCAGATGATGCAACACCATGCGACCCGTTCACAGCCTGTGCCAGTGCCGCAGTAGACGTAGATTTGGACTCCTTGCGGTGAGAAGGTGCTCCTTGTGTCCTCTCTCCTCACTCTCAGCTGAAACCACTCCTCCCTGCTTACCGAAAAAGCTTCAGTCGCCAGACCTCCTAATTGAAGTTTGCCAACTCACATGCCCTCACCTGAACACGGAGTTGAAGAAAGCCATTCGAAGGCGACGAGTTAGTCTGCCGTCCCTCTCCGCAGTCACACACGTCCACACTGCAACGTGAGGTAGAGAGGAGTCATTGAATACCTTCCACCAACTCGAATCACGTCTTCTACTCCTACTTCAATTCAGCGTATTGGATCCTATCCGCCAACTCTGTCTCAAATTTATTACTCCGTCCTCTCCTCCCATGCGCATGTGGTGAACGGGACGCGGAGTTTCAATCGAGGTGATGTCAGGCGTGAATGAAACTCATCAACTGACATACAGTCACAGTTTGCCAGTGATCCCGTGAGGGACCAGACTGCTGGAAGCTGACGACTGATCTCAACTTTTTGCATAATCAAGTGCCGCTCCTCTGTACATCCTGAGCAGCAGTAAAGAAGAAGCTGACCGACATTTGGGCCTATTTAAGGCTTCATCACGCGACTCCCGCGAGTTCAATCAAATGGGCGATTAAAGTGGCACTTATCAATTCGCGGATATTTTTGCTGAGTGGGAGTCGCTGTCTGTGCTGTCTCTATTCCACTGTTACTGTCTCGGTACACCAATGGCCATTTTCGTCTGCATTAGACACGTCGGGAAGCAAGGCTTCATTGAAGAACACAACCAGGAAGGAAATTCGTGACAGACTTTCTGTGCCAAAGAGACGTGATGTAAGATACTTAGCGGTGAGTGTTTGTTGGCCAAGCTTAACTCCTCTAGCGAAGGAAGCGCAAGTCTTAATCTGCCAAGTGCCTACATTACGGGGGGGGCCACCCTCCCCGCTTTACTTCACCCTTCTACACGATATCGCATCAGCCCCGCCCCCATGTCGTCACGAACTCGTCTTGCCACAGGAGAGTGAGGTCGTCTCTCTCACTGTCACACCACCCCAGTAAAACAATGGTGTCGCAGTCCGTTCTCTCTGCATAGCCTCGTTATCGCGCAGGTTTGCTTCACTAGAGTCGCTCCCGAGTGGTGGAGAGTGAGTGTAATCAATGGTCGCTGTACCTCCTTTGAGCCGGACATGAGTTTGCGCCTGTGGTGAGGTGGGGTGTACGTTTGACACCAACTCCTGGCCCCCAACTGCCTCTCTGCAACTCCTCAATCAGTAAGCGAAGGAATGTCAGGGCAGAATTGATCGATTGTCAAAGCCGACAGTTTGCTCTAATTCTGCATTTAGTAGAACGTCCGTGTTTACAATCGCGTTGTCGGAGCCGGTGATTGCTCTTTGTGGATGTGCGTACGTATTGTCGGTGGCAAACTATGACAGCGAACTGCAATAGCCGGTGTTTAGGAGGTCGCTGGTGTTCGATGAATGATAGTAAGAAGTCGAACGGCCAAAAGCTAATCAGGAGGCTAACTTCAGAATGACCACAAATAAGCGAGTGACACGGGTCAGAGGGCAGTTGGAGGTTGGGAGGAGCGAAGGTCGCTATTTGGGGAGTGAAAACGCCTTCGTTTTGTTTTCTGATTCATATTCGTCTCGAGTCTGAAGACGCGGACGAGGAGCCTTTGTACGAGACGCCAATCTGGCCGTATTCCGCTTGGTCTATGTCCTTACGACACTAGTCCTGATGCCATGTCACCCTTACGCTATCCTGGATAACAAATCTTGTTGAGGTGACGCCCATTCAGTGGACGGTGTGGCATTCAATCTACTTCCTTCTTCTCATCCACCTCGATGCCCACAGTCCCCCACATTACCGGAGTCTACACAAGGTAGACCGCCATGGGACACTTGTCGGTGAGTAATGGCACAGAATTGCATGTTCCCTCTTGACTTCCTAACTACGTTTATTGAATTCAACACCGTCGTGGGTTTTTGCATTTGAAGACGCTGAATCAAGAGGGCGCACGAACTCACTTCAAACCTCCTGGAGGATTGGACATTCCACAAGCTCCCGTAAGGGCTGGGAGTGTGGAAATTTTAAACATTTACATGATGATAAGAAAGCCAAGCTATGGCAAATCGGTGATGAAATTCAGGGACGCTTGTCGTAATACAACAAGGTAGAGAACAACCAGTTAGACGTCCCACAAAACGCTCTGGCACACTCGAACAATCTACTGATCGTTGACTGGGGCCCACTGTTGCAAACATTTACAGTGCGAAATGGTCGCCCCCTTTCCCCTGACAACTGGATGGGAAGCACGGACAGTCTACTACTTGCCCAATTGGAGCAACTGTCTCATTTGACAGACGATTACCACTGTCGAAGCATTCTTCAGTCTCACGGTGTGGACATTGATTACCACAACTCGTCTTTATCGACCTTCAATATTAACGATAACTCGATCAGCTCTGATGCCACGTCCAGCTCAATTACGACGACGACGACGACGATGACGAGGAGGAGCAAATTGGCGAAATAACGCGATGTAGTATATTTTGAAGTACTTCTTCACAGAATCTTCGAAATACAGCTGTTGATTATTCTACAATGCAATGCAAGAAGAGTTGCCTCGCATTCTGATTTGAATCGCCTCTATGCAGACAACGCAAATCTTATCAACTGCACAAGGAGAATTTTGGCGCTCAGAAGAAGAGCATCATCAAACACTATCGTCTAGGTGCAAGGAAACGGGCAGGTGAGACGACGCGTTAGGTAAGAAGACATGGTTTCATGTCCAAACATCCCCCACTCTAGGCACACACTCGCAATCCAGCAGCCGCCTTGCCCAGCCGAAGTGAATCTCCCCATGCCACGGATTTGCCTTCTGTTCCCCCTCCAACTTCTACTGAAATGAAAGATTCTCCCGCCTCACATTTTCCCCCTTTGTCTTTCCACGCTTGCCATTTGTAGCACCAATTAAACAGAAGAAATGATTTTGCATGGCGTATATGCGTGCGTAAAGCGTTGAAATGAGGTGGTTGCATGGTGGAAATGATGAGGGAGGAAAGTAATTCTTTGAAAATGGTGGGGAAAGTGCTTGCCCCACGAGGTGGACAGCAACTCAGGAGTCTGTGCTTGCAATTTTTCGGCCTGCAGAATGTCAACTCCTATGGTGGGGAAGTGTCAACTGTCAACACTTCCCTCTACTTCTTCACGCAGAACGCGGCCCGCGGAAGGGTAGAGTGAAAGGGTCGGCAACGACGTTCTCATCCAAGGCGAGGAGTTCTGTCTCAGTGGCCTAAGACTGACCTCACCGTGTTCGACGCCTCCCACCACGGCTGTCGGGGCATGAGAGCCACGCTGATTGGCACAGGTCGAGAGGACAAGTTGTCACAGGGTCTAATACAGTCACAGGAGCACATCCAATCACCCAATTCCCCCCTCGAGAGTTCGTGCGTGTGTCTGTCTGTGTGCTGTGCAAGCACCCACGCAGGGTCGTCGCCTTATTGCTTCGTCCTGGTGTTCCTTTTTCCGCCAGCCTGCAATCTTGCCATAAGATGCACCACAGCAAATTTCTTATCCGTCTGCTAATTTTCTAGGGGAGATATCTATCGGTCTATCGCAGGCTGAAACAGTAGCTGCACGCCTCACTCTACGGTAAGTCGGATGTTAGATCTTACTGTTGTAGCTTGTTGTAGCTTAAATCATTTAATTGGCAACGGGTTCAGCAGAGCTTTGTAGGATGAGAGTAAATTTGGAGACGCCTCTCTCACAGAAATCCCTCGTCGGTAAAGATGCAGACGTGGACGAAAACAGCAGTCAGAGGCGACTCGGAAACCAAGTAAGTCGAGAGACACTTGAAGAGAACGTGACAGTAAGTGAATGTGAGGTGTGATGAAACTGAAACGAATCGTTGCCTCACTCAGAAGGAAATCCTTTCCATTTACCAACGACGGTCTTCCCGAACGTTTACAATACTTATACGTCAAATTAGACCACTCAGGAAGGTGGGCAAGAAGAATAAGTCAGTTATTCTCACAAGGGGCCCGCCTCCGTAGTTAAATGCTTGTCAGGCGGTCCTTAATTTCCGCTCGTGGACAAACAGGAAAGATTTTGCCGCCACCAATGGCGACACAAGAATGACCACAAGCCCTCTCAGCCGATATCCAAATGAGAACAAAAGTATGAGCTGTAGCCAAAGCTTGAGAGAAAATAGACATGCCTAATGCTGTATTCTTTGTAAGTACTAAAGCATCGTGTAATGTATTTGTCATGAAACGAAGTGCACTAACGTTTGGGAAATGAATTAGAGTGAAGCGAATGATTGAAAGTGGCAACCTAAATAGGAAAGAGGAATCCATGGAAAAGCGAGACATGTGGCAATAAAGAGAGCAATATACGAACAGAGGAAATACAGGTAAGAATAAATCTGAGGCATAAAGAGGAAATTATTTCGAGCATATAAGAGACATCGCAATAACATCATTAAGTGTCCGATAGATGAGTTGCGTTAAAACTACTCTAAAAAAACTATCATAATGAGACTGATCATCATATGACCCCAAAGTGGGGTGACAGCACTCCTACTTGATTTACATTGGGATAAGGCACCCTATGAGGCACCGAATGACGGCGAAGACGGGGTCGTTTGGTCCACTGACCAACCATTTTTACTAACAGTTATAAGTAGGGTGGGAATGTGGCTGCTTTTTTCGTAAAATCCCGGTCACAATTTGCCTGTTCAGAGGTGGGGGTTAACAACTCCATTTTGATTTAAAGGAGATTAATAAGCAGCGACACATTAAACATTGGCGACTAGCAAACCGTGATTGTCATGAAACAACTTTAATCCGAGATCCAAACTCTCTATTCGTCTACTTTATACCAGCCTCGCTTCGCCCATTCTTAAGTGCCAACTCATGTGCTCAGACAGGGCTGTTTGCCATACCCATATTAAATTGTAAACACTGCAAGCAGCACAGCAAACCTGGCTGGTTGACTAGAAGGGGGTCGACGGGGCCTTGCAAAATAGTTTAATGAGCAGATAATGTGTCTATCGTCGCTCAATGTGGCTTATTCCCTGGCCGTCATCCTCCTCTCACTTATCCCCACCCAACCAGGGCGTCTCGCCTTCTTTCCACACTTCCCACACGACACGTGCCATCTCTCACCTGTGTCTCGCCAATATTTCGTGCCGTACTTTCTTCTATTTGTTGCATAAATGTGGAGGGTTCGCAGTCGAGAGGGAGTAAGGCGGTTAACTAGCGAAAGAATGCCATTACAGCAATTTTACGTTGAACCCAGCGTTGATAGAGATGTTTTCATTTTTCCTCGTTTCCCACCTCAAGCGCGTGTTGCTGCGGTGGAGCAGGAGTAGAAAGGTGTGGGAGTTGGTTGAAACAGTGATTGTCGTCTCTGTGATTTAACAAAGATTTTGTTTGTGGACTACGATATCTCAAAGTGACATATGGAAAAGGGGCGAGGTGAAGGAGGATGAAGGGTTGGAATGCAAAATTCCCTATATCCACTGAAAATCCTCTGCACAGCGCGACTGACCCATCTTCGGATGCAACGCCGTCCAGCCGACTACAACACTTCCCGACCTACATGGTTCGCGTCTTACCATGACGCCTACATCTCCGATCCTCTGGCGAGTTCTGTGAAACACTTTTCTCGCCATTTCCTCCATTGCCACGTCATCTGCGCCTGTCTCCGTAACATGCGAGCCACGATGGTCGCGATAGACGCTTTCTGAGCCAGTGAAGCCACGAAAACGCCAGTTTATCGACCTGCTCTGCGCACCTTTGGAAATGGACCTTAAGACAGGCCAGCAACCTATCTTAATCTGAGTGTCCTCAGAGCCTTTAGTCAACGGCTTCTTCAGTCCAATAAGACATAGCGCAGCTCTCCGTGGAGGGTGTGAAAATCATCTGTCTAGTAAAGATCGTCCCAGCTGAACAGATTTATTCTTATCAAAAGCACTATTCCCACAGTATTTCCGACTTTTTCCAAGTCGCTATCCTTTTAAACCAGTCATGCAAATCCTCGTGTGACACTTAAGTAGTAATCTTTCCTCTTCATCTGTAGTGCAAACACATTCGTCCGAAAAGAATGAACAAAGGAGGCCCGAGTGCCTGTTTACCACTCCTATCACTCCGCTATTACTTATCTTTTATTAGTGGACTGCGCTTCTTGCTGATGTACTTATGATTGAAATCTGGCCAACCGCCAGAGCCGATGCAACTGCACTAGACAATCTTCCCACAAGCCGCGCGGTCTACAGGCAGCATCTCCAAAGACTTGGACAAAGGCTTACCTGATGGATTGCTGACAAGTACTGTGATCGGTTAATGGGTGGGAGACTTATAGCATCTCGATCTCAGCAGCTCTGTTTCCAATACCTCTGCGCATTTTCGAAGATTTATCGCGTGTTCCAACACGGAGTCCAGCATAACAACATCATCTGCTTCCACACGAGAAGGCTACAAGTCCCGCAAACTTTTCTTTCCCCCACGTCATGAGGACACCCAACTACCTCGGGAGCTCTGGTTTACCGGTCCAGGCTTTTCGAAACCACGGGAGAGTTCGTTGCGGGAAGGGGTAGGGCATGAAGTGTAGGTAGCAGTTGATAGATGGCGATGCGTTGGACGACGATAACGTCCGTGCCTCCTCAAGTGCACCGTCGTCCAAGCAATTTTGCGTCCCTGATTAAGGATGTCGTCATTACCTTACATCTTCCACGAAACGACGCGTAAACAGAAGTCAGTAGCTACGAGTGCGCGTTGCCAAAATAATATTAAGCTACGCGCATTTGCTCATTTGCTATCTCAATTTACGTTGAGGTGAGGTTAATTGGAAGAAAAATTCGATAGGCGCCTAAACAAAGACTGCAAGGGGAATTTAAAGGGAAACAGTGCCAGTAGTGGAGAAGCAAGGCATTAGCAGTAGGTGTGAAAGACGTGGCTGAATCTCGTGTTATATGGAGAGAAAGCAGAGAGGAGGACCCCCTTATTTCTTTCCGACTAGAGATGTCGTGTGCGAGCACAGCGTAGTCCGCCCGACCTCAGTTGATTGCCATCAGCTTTCCTCTCCGTCGAAATCTTTGTACGCAACTTAAATGTGGCATCAACTCCACTTGATTTAACAAGCCCATGTGGAAAAGGGCGTGAGCACTAATTTGCTGCTTTTCTTTATCTTGTTTCTCGGAAGATCTCGGTTTCCTCATGTTATTTGTTTCTGTCTGACTCTTATGCTGTGCTCAGTAGTCCCACTTACCCACGTTCTGCTCGGTCAGATGAAACGGTTCAAATGCGATTGCGACCGACACTAGTTCGTTTGGTTACTCCCCAGGGCAGTGATTGCCTTTATTGGAGGGGGGGGAGATTCAAACAGTGGAAGGTTCCCTCAGTGGCGAGCAACGAAGATAGAAGCTGGTCATGTAGGAAGTAGCAATGACAGTACTTTTCACGCTGTTCGCTCAGTCACCTAGCACAGCCTTCTCAACTGAATTTTATAGTCTCTTCTTGAGTCGACTTCACCGCAGCTCGTCTAAGGAAGGAATTTTGCATACGGTGAGCTCACCTGACTGCAATTCATTCACCCACTGATTCCTGCTCGGACGCCAGATCGACTTTCACACAGTGACCACGCATCTGCTTGGGGTAGGCACGCGTTTCCCTGCCTAAACCCTTTGTGTCCCTCTACCTCACTAAGCCGACTCGAATGGCGTTCTCTTCGCAATTGAAATAGGTCTAGAATTTGTGTGCAATGAGAGGAATATGGTAGACTTGATAAATCCGAGTCTATCACCCATAAGATTCCTCGCATGGATGGGTTACCTCTCGTTTGTCCAATACCACCATGACGACTGACATCTTGTAGGTGGTTGTGTAGAACTGGACGGACAGTTGGGACAAAGTAGTTGGTTGCTGGCTAATCTCAACTCAACACGGTCGCCGCAAGTGGCGGTGGAATATTTCTTAAATCAGCCATGGTTGTTGCGAAAAAGGCGGAAACATGTTGTCCAAGAACAAGCGCTTTCCTCAAACGGTTTTAGGAATAGAGGTGCATCAAACTAATTATGTGGGACAAAATGAAATCCAGCGTTGTAGACAAACACAATGTAGTGTATATTTTAGGGAATCTGGATGAAACAAGACGAGTCGAAAAGAAATGACTTTGGTTGACATTCTGAGGTCGTCTTCGAGCGGCACCGTCTAGCAGTCGGCTTCCTCTCATCGAGATATCTCATACCCATTATTCACATGCGACGCTATTGGACAGTTGTGCGAAGCACAGGTTATGAAGTGCTGACGGGTGTGATGGGCGATTGTTCAGCACCTACTTGGACGTGTGTGGGACACTCGACGACACCACGAATGAAGGCTGGTGAGGCATGAGGTCGCCTTTGCAGTAGTCTTGGCACACATCAGAACTTCTCGTGCTCCATGGCTCCCTGATTAGGATAAAAGTTACACGCGTAGACCCAACAGTTAGTCGTGTGACAGGCGAGAGGCATTCGTTCTTCACTCTAGTGTGCCCTCGAGTTGAAGGCCTTCCCTTCACTTCTGTTGACAGCCCCGCTCCTCTTGCTTCCTTTGACGCAAATGAATCTTCTCTAATTTCTGAGCCAATGATCATTCTATTACACCTTCTCCTCTTTATTTGGTCACCTCTTTCGTGGCAAGTGAAAGGCCTACCTTACACCCTGTGTTCTCATGCCGTTGCCACGCCAGTGGCTGCAAAGACTAATGCTTTCGTCTATCTTAGTGAAGACTAAGCGGTAAACACTGCGCGAAGTGGCGATGTGGCTATACTCAAGTACTGCTGTGAACCGCATGATGACCGGCTCTTTTGAATCCTGTGCTAATAACTGTGTGTCCGATGTGCGTAAAGAGCATCTCGCGAAGGAAAGTTCGCGAGCTGCCTTTCTCTCTGGTCCTACAGTTCTTCTAGCAATCCTTCGATTCTTTCGTGGTTGGCACTATGGATGTCCTTTGAACTGTGTGACGTCAACTGCAACGAATTGCAATCAAGTACGTGAGCGAAACACACATCAATGGAAACAACAAAACCTGGCACTAAAACGTTTTGTTTAGTGTGTCTCAAGAGATATGAAAGATGTCGAAGTCCATGCAGGTCCAACAATCGCAGTGCTTACCTGAAGAAGTAAATTGATAAAGCGAAGGGGTGCTTTGCATCTTCTCGGTGACCGCCTCTGGTATCCGTCTCCTACATCCCATTGCAGTGAGGAGACGGGTGAGTGGGGAAAAGTGCCTGGGTGTAGAGATCGGAGGTGGTTGGATGTCATGACGGGTAAACATGGGGCTTCTCCTCCCTCCACCTTGACAAAAGAACCATACGCAGCTCTTTCTCGTTACGACCTGACCAGCTCTGCATTGGCCTACTTTGCTCAGCGTCATTCGTGCCGTACACCACATCGTGGTAAGTCGAGTGTCGGAAGAAAGGTTGACAGGTATTTAGCAAAGCTGTATTTCCTGCCGAGGTGGGGACCCACAGATGAACGGGCGCACGGTTACACACCTGTCACGAACATTTTACGGTGGCTCAGCTAATTGAGTTGTGATCCTCTCAGGCAACCCACCTCTCACTCTCTCTGAGTGGGTCTCAGGTTTCACTGCACTGCTGACGAGGCCGCCTGGCTTGCCTGCCTCTGGCGCAGCCAGACTGACACAAGTTCATGTCACTGTCGAGGGGATAGAGGCCGAAGTTTGTGGGATGACATGACGGCGAAAGGTAGAAACTTCTCCTTCCAGCGTCTTGAAATATAAATTGGAGCCAACTCCTCCTTCCCCGCTCCGCCCGACCCGCCTAATCTCGGCAAGTCACATGTCAGAACAAGAGATGAGAGTCATTGAGTAACGTGATCCTCCAACTTGTCGCCATAATGCTTTGCGGCACATAGCAATACACCGCATCCCAAACCGCAAGGAGGATGTTTCGCGAAGGCTGCACTTCGCTAGTCTATTGATAGAATTTAAGTAGGCAACAGTGAACGATTTAAAGGGAATAGGTAAGGCTGTGAGAGGATCGCCCGCCATGGGTCAAAACTTCTTACGGTCTTAACGCCACTTGCCACCTCAATTTTATAAACTATATGGGAAGACCTCCTTCCTCTTCTTCCTTTTACTTGACTCGCGTTGTTATTTTGACAAGTTAAGAAACATTCCATCTCATTACAGTTGCCAAATTCCCTGAAATCCTTATCAGACCAATGCGTGTAGAGAAGTTGAAGGACTGGCACCATGCAGAAGGTAGCAGGAGACCGGAGAACCTGCAATTTTTAATGATTATGTTGCGGACTGTCGACTCTGATTTCTGTGCGGAATATTCACGACATGCTGAAAGTGACCACCGACTTTATCGAGAAACTTCGATGACGACATTGTCGAAAGCATAGAAACCGCACGAGAGACAGAAGTCTCGCCAAGTCGGCAAATGACTATAGCATCGGGCTCCGATTTTTCAAGTAACACCCAAGAATGACAACCAAAAGAAGGTGTGGGGCTCTTCGTCCGGCACCCCATTCCATCCATAAGCTACTTACGGGCAGGTAACTGAACTTGTTCGCCTCCAGTCTGAAAAGAATTCAAGCCGAGGGGGCACTTACACTGTGAATACTTTCATACCAAGTGTTCTCCCGAAACGAAATCGTGCCAGCGATAAGGGACGGAGCCGTCGTGAGAAATGAGCAGTGCGATGTGCTGCTCTTTTCGTTTACTAATGAACGCCCAGAACACGACACCATCTCGTCCGATTGCGGACAGAGTTGAGAATAAAAGGTGAGTGGAGCTGATAATGGGAGGTGCGAAGTATGAAAAGGTAATTTTTGGCTGAAATAAAGGAGAGCAGGCCCACAGAAATCAACATCTTGGCGAAGAACTTCGAAAAAACGAATCCAGATAGATGTTTGGCTTTCACCCTAAGAGTTTAAATGTTACAGCAAACAGAACTGCGACTACCGATATGCAAGTCGAGTTAATAGAAGGTCCACGGAAGAATCGCCTCCTCAGCATTGAATGAGTCAATCGTCAATATATGCTGCTTTCCACTGACCGTGAAACAGAGGATGAGGGGTAAAATAACAAATCTTCCACATCCTCGGAAATCCTGCGCACGGCACGATTGATCCTTCGACAGAAGCGATGCCGTCCATCTAAAATCACCAAGTCTTGCCTCAGATCGCCTTCTTGTTTGTCATGACGTCTAATTTCTCGATTTACTGGCTACTACTGTTCGACTTCCACTTCTGTTCCGTGGAGTCCAGGAGCACTATTTTCTTTTTTAGGAGACAATCGACGATAGGCACATTCTGTACCACTGAAGCTGGGTGTGTGCGACTTTTTCGTTCTTCTTCGCGCATGTTCCATTGCATCTTACGGGTATCCAACTCGACCTGTTTCGCAGAAGACGAATTCCTTTCCTTTGGCATTGGAGTGGCCAATTCTCACATAAGAAGTTATGGCAACCTTAAGAGGCTTTATAGTGTTAGTCCCAATCCGGTACCTCCTTCTGTTCCTCAATCTCGTGGAGATCATTAACTCAATTTTCTTCCAACGACTTTCTCCGCCTTTTCTCGCACTTCTTCACTCGACTGTACGTTAGGCGCCTTTGGGGTATTTCAAATGTATCCCGCTCTCTATCAACCGCGAGGCCCAAAAGCGTCAGCGAATTGAGATATAAATATGTTAGCGGTAATTGCGGGCACACAGGACCCGATTTTCCATTCAGCTAAACATAATTTTGCCATCGCCTAATACCGCCTTTACTTAGCACAGTTTCTCTCAACTCCATCCTCCCTCTACCTCTCGTCCCATCCTCTTCAACCTTACTCGGTCATGACCGTTTGCTTTCATTTTCCTGCTCCTTTTCCATTCCCTGTTTCCCTTCTTTGACTTGTGAATTTCAGGGCAGACACCAAACTAGCATGTATGGCAGTGAGAAGGCGAAGAAGGTAACAAATGCTAGAAATTAGGCTCAGGCTACGTATATTACACTTACTGTATGTCCTTATTCAAATAACTCTAGGGGAGGGAATGGGGATTTAGCACCCTAAACTACTAAACCAACAGACGTGGCGTGGATTAGAGTTACGCATTTAGCTATGTTATCAAGTGATTTTCTTCGTTTTCTCACTGCCTCCGTCTCATACTCCGCTTCCGTCTGCGTCGCTCGACACTCAGCAAAACAAGTGCAAAAGGAGCGAGGTGGTATGCTTCTACAATGCAGGCAATAAGAGGCTAATAGTCGCGAGGATGAGAGAGGAAGGGAGAGACGGCAAGAGAAGGGGCGAGGGTGGAAGGAGGAGAATAAGGTGCGATTTAGCTGTGACTCAATTTGCAAGGGGCAGTCTTTCTGTCGCAGATACAATTCGAGTATTACCGTATCACAACACTCCCCATGACCACTTTAAGCGGCGAAGTTAACAATAATTAAGGCAACTGTTGCAGTAGCTTATAGACCAGCACATGAGGTGTGAGATGTGTGGTGGGCGGAAGCGCTATCGAAATGTGAAACTGGTTATTGGGGGTCGTAGTAGTCGTCCGCTGCTTTCTCTTCGGGCAATCGTGGAGCCTCCAACAAGATAATCGTAGACTGTTGTTGTTCTCATTGTGACTGTTGTGGTTGTTGTGACTCCTCCTTCTTGCTCGATTCTCGATGGGACATGTGAGTCAATGAAGAGCGGGCTCGTGAACGAGCTGAAGAATAACAGAACACACACTCCTATACCGACGGGCGGGTAGGAGGAAGGATTCGCCATGATCGAGTTCGCAGAAGCCATTTCATATCATCATCAAATGTTTCAAATGGATCCAAGTTAAGGCCTTCGCCACGGAGTAAGGAGGAAGATGAAGCAGTGGGTGGAAGGAAGTGAGAAAACTAAGAAAAGCATTTGATGTCACTATCAAATCTCGTTACAGTACATGACGTCGAATTACACCTCATCCGTTGACTTAGTCGTTTAGAGTGTTAAGTCCCCACTCGAAGCACGATGTCGAAAAATCGAGACAATGGGCCCACTGCGAAACCGGCTTGGGAGCTTGTGGACGTTTAATTTTGGAGAGAGTGGGACAAAAGTGGCACTAAAAGGCGCAGAATGCAATTTCAGTGCAAGGTACTTCACTTCACGCCGCTTTTGCGGAGAATATCTATGGTGACATTCATTCCCAGTTGTTGCCCTCAATGAAGCCTTGCTGTCGCGACGTCTGTGATGTCGAGAGAAATCGCCACTCCTGCTCGAGGCAGTAACAGTTGGAGAATAGAGTAGAAACTGTACACTCCATCTTCTTTAGCTTCTCTACACTGCCGCACCGCTGAGCGCAGAATGCAGCAAGAAATGGCGCTCTCGAAATTGTCGTCTGCAATGCCTACTTGGTTAGATTTGAGGCAAGCCCCATTGCCGAGCCTTAAATAGGTCCAAACATCGGTCAAATTGTCTACACGAGGAGGCACTCGAGAGTGGAGACCAGTCGTCATCTTCCAGTGGTCCAGCCGCTTTCAAGGCACACTGTTTGACTGTGACTGGATGTCAGTTGATTAGTTTAATTCACGGTTGACGTCTTCTCTAGATTGAAGCTCCGCTCACAACTCAATACATGAGCGATGTTCCATGCAGTTCTCAGGAACGTGTTAATCTGTCTACAGACAGGTACACAAAACTTATGCCACGTATAAAGACGTTGAATGACGTTGTGTCTCGAGACCGCGGTAAAAGCACAAGGTAGTAGAGAATCGCCGCCTCATTGTGAAGTTTATGACACGAATGACCAAATAACGAGTCGTGAGAACCATTACATTTCCTTTTGCATCTTCGTCCAACTTTCAGCTCCTCTTTCGACCCTCGAGTATCCATCATCCCACTGATGAGGTTATGCCTCTAATAAACACGAGTGCATACTTCAGTCTGCATATAAATCAACTAGGTGGGAATCCCAGTTGTAGGGGTGATTTAGTACACACTTCGACATTGCTACCTCACTTTCCGAATATCTGAGAAGACCAGGTGGTGGTTTAAGTTGTGGAGCGTACACATCAACCAAGTTTGCAGAGGTGACTTCCCATCTGAAATATTCGTTCCTTTAAGCTTTTGTGTCTCACATCCGCTCACTCCACTTTATCACTAAAAATTTATCGCTAAACAGCCTGACTGATTTAAAGTTGCACTACAGGATAAAGTTCCGTACTTGCCACTGTACTGAAATGAAAACCATAACAAGAGTTTGTTTCAATAGGCTGTGAACTGTTAGCAAGGGCAAAGGGACACAGATGCTTTCCCACTTCGCCGTTATGCGATAGTGCATTTACGGCCCGCTTATTCGCATATTCGGATATCCGAGGTGGTAGGATGATAAGGCGATGATGAAGTTACTGGGTGAACTGCCTTGATGGCTAAGCAATGGGAAGACATCGAAGTAAATCACATGAGATGCACTTAGGGATGATGAGCATTAGGTGACAACATATTTTCAATGAAATATCAGTACAAATGCACGCCACTGCTCATTCTCATTATCCGCTCACTTAGTTTCAGATATCGGGTGTATGATCGTGACCATCAGTTCAGCCGTCAAGTTACGCAACATCAACACGCCTCTTGGCCCTGTCACCTATTACCTACACTCTTACCATTACTGCGTTGACTCTTGCTACTCTTATGAAATACAGGGGCTGCACACGCTGCCAAAATCTGTTACGTGTCTATCTCAAGCTAGGTACCAGCCGAAATAACGCTCGAGGTCTGACCCCCTGTTGCAAATGCATTCCTGTAGGAGAGCGCAGTCGAAAAGCAGGCGATGACTTTTGTTCTTGCAAGTGGTCCGCAGACCATTTGACTTGTACGTTTGATAATGCCTTCACTTCATTGCAGTTGCGACCGCGACACTTTCTGCCGTGTTTAACTTCGACTGCACCTGCCTTTCATTCATTCTCTCCAAAGCGTCAAATCTCTACACACTCTCTTGGCTCTCATTATCCGTCTCACACTGCATTTGCGACAGGCACCCACATATTTAGTATTATTGTTTGAAGTGTATGCAACGAGGACGGAATAGGCTAAAGACTATTTCCAAGGTTTCTGAATCAACATCTGCAAACTTACAACGCTGTCATGGAAGAGTGCGTCCCTTAGCGTGATAATTTATCAGCTGTGGTGGAGTGATGGAAATGGCAACGTTATGCTTCTACTCAACACTGGTCCATATTCCAGTCGCCAAGTAGATGAAATAGGATTGCCCGTCAGATGAATGAAATATTATACCCTTCGACGTTTCAATCCCATTTTCTGGGATTCTCAGGAGTCCATATGGTGGTCTGACATGTTAGGCGCAAACGTGTTAGAAAATGTCTCAGATCCCGACGTGCTGTCTACCCCTCCACACGTACTTACGTAGATGCAAAGGCATATAGCGGAGAAGGGGTTTGTTGGGGTCGCAATATGCTACGATGAGGACACCATTATATGTCAGGGTATGTGGGGAACTCTCACTTGCTATCCAAGGAGCAAATTGAAGTCCCGATAAAGATAAAGTGCTCAAATATATTCCCCTCTCGTACAATGTTTGCCTGCGTCTATGAAATAGACGACTGCAACCATCAAGGTGCTTGTGTAGTCTGGAAGCCATCAGGACTCTAGAACCTAATGATACACTCACGTCACCTCAATTCAATTCAACTCACTCACTTTATACACACCCACCACACATCAACGGGAAGCTGTAACAGTATCATACCATCGATAGACCGTCGCTATTTCGGCAGGCTAGAAATGCTTATACGAATAAATTTCACAGAGGTCACTACCCATCTTGAGTGTTTATTGATGCTAGTGTCCCTGGTACACATCTACTTGCCTTACTCTATCGCTGCAAATTCTCCTTTATCAACGGCTGAGCATGTTGACACAATTTGTTATGTCTCTCAAATCGTGCACTATCGCAAGAGCCAAATGTCAATCATCAACCCGCGCACTGATGCTATGAGGTCATAAATGCACTCTTGGGTGCCAGCGTTGTAAGGAGGCAATGGTAACATCTTGGATCTAGATACACCCCGTAGCCCATTTTAAGGTTACTTTATTTGTCAGCCGTCACTTAAATGCCATGGTGAGTTTGCCATTTTCTGTCGTCATCTAATCTGAGGCTAATTAGACTTGGTGATAACCAAAATTTTGTGATAGAATAAAATGGGCGAATGCATTAAGGCATAAAATGCATAAAGGCTCAAAATGGACGGTAACAACGCATGCACGTAGTAAATTTGTATGAACTACGGGTCAGAGAAGAGGATGTGAGCTGTAGGAGACGACAGGTACAATCCTGCTGCGGCTTCTTCCCTCCGAAGGCATGCTTATGGCAATCGAGAAATGTGGAAACTGAAATTTCCTGTATTGTAAGAAAAGAGGCAACGTCAACTGTTAAGAAAGATTCCTGCTTTCAACCCACCGAAACTCGCTGATTTTATGAAGAGTTATGGGGTCAAGAAGAAAAGCCTTGAAACTGGGAAGGCTGACGCGATTTACCAGGACCATAGAGACCGACCCGACCGCACATGCAACAATTTTTACTCTTACATATGGGCTAGAGCATCGCTTCTGGGTTGTTTTGCGAGCAAATAATTTTTGAGGTCTTGAATGTACAAAATGAGCCATGGTGTCATCACACCCTCTCCCAATCATCCTCCGCCTCCCCCTCAGGCGATATACGACGAGTGGACAATTAGTTACAATCACACCATGAACTGGCGCTGTAAATGCCAATCACACCGCGATGTGTGCAGCAGCGACGCCTTAACAGAGTGTAAATCTCTCCATATCGTGGAGTGCTGCTGAAAGTGAAGACGTCTTACAAGATAGGCCATCGCGCATATAGGAGGAGAGAGCGTCTCAGCTCTTTCGTTCATGCGGCAGCAGTGAGTTGGATAATAAGACTGGGTGAGAAATGGGAACATGCAGTTGGTCCACACTACAAGCAAATAGAATGCAGTAAATAAACCGTGTAGACTGATTGACGTGTCAGGACGTCATATAAATGGATGCGTGCATTCCATGACGAAGGATGCAGAGCGGTGCGATGTCGAGTTAAATAACCACTGAGAAGGTACCCGTTGACCTACGTTAGGCCGGATAAATAGAAAGCACACTAGGTAAAGGCCTTAACTGCACGGCAAATGGTGGGGAAAGCAGCACGCCTCTTCTTCGCGTACATCTGCGTATACATTAGTAAGTGTCGTCTTCGGTCCTTTATACAACACTCGACGCATTCACTTAACACCTTCCTTAAAACCAAAAATCCCATTGTCACACCTCTAAGTCTCTTGATTTTGCATTGCATTGATGGCATTCGATAGCACTCTGGGTAAATCAAGCAGAACTACCTTCATCGTGTGCTTGATGGGAACAACGCCAGGCCAGACTAAAAATAACCTACATGGGAGGAATTTTTACTTGGGTAGTGGGATGAGACAATCTATATTTAACAGTTTCAAGCAGAAGTAGGAGGTGGCGGGGGAGGGGGAGGGGGGGGCCGCAAAATCAGTTGTCGAACACCGTGTGATTGCGAACAATGCTTGTGACTTCTTTGTTATGCCCTCTATGCAGACGCACAGTTTGCAGTGCTTGCAAATGAAAGCAGAATCGTGAGTGGCCCAATTAACAGTACGTTCTCGGTCAATTGCTCACTTCCTGGCGAATACGACGTAAGTTGACATCTCTCCATCAAGGTACTCTTGGCTTTCATCAGTGTCATGCTCTTTTCACTTCCTCAACTAGGAAGTTTGCGTAAACATCGAGCCCGAGTTACCTGACTGCTTCATAATAAAAAACAACCAATGTTCCAACGAATATGTCCAATGTTCCTACACTCAGAGTGCGTTCTAGTGCATTCATCCCTCACACGAACACTCACCACCGACGTAACCAATACCAAAGCGCCTCTTTACTCTTCGAAATACTTACAAATATCTTCTTCCCCTTTCTTAGTCTCAAGTTCCCAAGCAGAAGTGCAGATGACCGGCTTTATTCGTCAAAATATGACATGGATAGTCTTTTATCCAAAGCGATCATCAAAAATTCACACGTCCATTGCTGTATTTCCTGATGGGGTGTGGAGTTCCTTGGTTACTGGTGAGTCGTGCGTGCAACTTCACCAACCCACATGTTAGGTATGTCATAGGCAATCAACAACCTTTTCTACTCACCTTTCAAGGCCTCGTTATGAATCCGCATCAGCCCCTCTTCATTGACGCGAAGGATAAGGACATGGTGACAGTCACGTGTGACTACCACAAAGCGACTAAGTGGGTGAGCCCATCTCATAGTCTGTCTAATTTATCTGGATGGATCTGGCCAGACTTGCGACTTAAATCCTGCTCAGCACATCTCTTGCCCCCATAACTTGAAAATGTAATAAACTTTTTCGTGTATGCCTAGATGAGTATGGTGGTAGGCACCGATTCATCCGACGTTTACACAGTTGAAGGTGGTATCGTTGAAAACAATGTCGCCAAGTATCCGCAAATAGTCAGCATCAGTAAGATAAATAAAATGATTTGTCGACATTTGATGTTAGTGCATTGCTATTGGAATGACTACTCAAATTCGTGTCGGCTTTTCTTCTTGAAGGAAACAATACAGACGAAAACTTTGTGAATTTCACAATAAAGTTGAGGAAGACAGGCCCTGTCGAATACGTCGGATGCCTGTATGAACACTTCGACGTGGAAGGCGCGGTATTCAAGATAGATTGGGGTTCTGACGATTGTGAGTGGTTGAAATGCAAAGTGCTTGTATCATACCTCTTCACCCAACATGTTCACATCTGATTCTATCGTCTTACCTAGCTCAAGCGACTCATACTACCGCGGTATCTGAGGGAGGAAATCTGGAATTTTTAGGTGGATATGGTGATGACGAGTCTAGTTGTACTCTAACACAGCCACCAATGCAAATTGGGACCATTTTGGGTGCTAATCGCACAACTACAAGTGAAAGAAGTGAAGCTAGAATCGTTAGTGGCCCAATCAATAGCACTTTCTCCATCACCTTCACCCTTCCAGGCGAATATGTGGTAGGGCGACATTTCACACAGGTTTCCGTGGATTTCACGGTTAAAATTTATTTTTGTTTTCACATGTAGAGAGTATGTGTGGACATCTTGTCCTACGAATCTCAATGCAACGAAATAAATGACAACAATTGTTCCACCGAATATTTTGACTGTTCATACACTCAGTGTACGTTCTATTTCACTTCCCACCTACATGCCATACGCACGCTCCACTGACTTTCTAACACTTTTTGCCTCCTGCTGTTTTCTCAGTCTCTGGTTGTCGCGCAGAGGCACTGATAACCGGTTTTATTCGTCCAAATGTATCGTGGATTGTCTTCTACTCCAACAGCTATTCACGAATTCCCATTTCCATCGCTGTATTTCCTAATGAAATGTGGCGATCCTCGGGCGTTGGTGAGTATTCATGGATGTAACCTCACTACTTCAGTTATTTATCTTGTCACAAACAACTAACCGCCGTCCAAACTTGCCTTCTAAGGCCTCGTTATGCATCCGAATGAGACTCTCTTCATTGCCGCTATGAATAAGGAAACGGTGACAGTGACATGCAGATATCACATTGAGACTGAGTGGGTGAGTGTAGCATGTTGTCTGCCTCGCCTATAACAAGCCTCAACAGACCTCCAAATTCACCTGTAATTCCCAAATTTCTCGCCTCTACACCTTAAGTATAATAATTGTCTTTGCGTCTGCTTAGATGGAGATGGTGATGGGCACCAGTTCATCCAGGTTTTACAACGTTTGGGATGGTGCTATTTTCAACTATACGTGTATCTATCCCGAATTAGTCGGAATCAGTAAGCTTAACACGAGTCACCGTTGGCCTCCGATGATTGAGTATGTCTACTCTAACAGCGGCCTTTCTATTCGCGATGCAGGGAACAGTACGGACGAAAATTTCGTGAATTACACCATAGAAGTGAGGAGGAGAGAAGCTGTTGATTACCTCGGATGCTTGTATGGTTTATACGAAAGAACTGGTGCTGTCTTCAAGATAAATTGGGGTAAGTCAAACCAGTGGTAATTTTGGTCACTTAGATTACGGAGCTTCACTCCCTACATTCCTACTGTATTACTAACTTGAGGATTTAAATGTTGCTTACCGCCTTTCGTCAATGGAAACCTGGTCTCGCCGGGTTTTCCCGACCTCAGTATTTGCCACTCACCCTCTTCCCACCATTTACTGCACCTAAATGTCACTAGTCTCAGCCATCGCCAATAATTATGAAATGATAGAAAGCAACTGCAAGTGAATCCGCATTTCAGCCACCCACTCCAACTGCGTAATTCCTCTTTTTGCTGTCTTAGGCGAAAAGGTTCCGCAATTTTCTTACTCCTCCTCGTCTTCCCCCCCTGCCTCCGTCTTCGCTAGTGCAATTCCTGACAGTCGTAAGTTGTTGAAACTCCTGCATTCATGCATCGTACCTCCTCAACTAAAGCGCGCACATCTCTTTCTATCATCCTGCCTAGCTCAAACGACTTCGACTGGGCCGAGTTCGACATCAGGTAAATTGGAATTTCATTCATTGATTTTATTGCTTTGTACAGTCATGGTAATGATGATTATTATTTTCATCACAAAGCTTCGCTACCGAATTGTCTACTTCCCTAGCCGACTAACGTTTTAACTCCCGCTTAGTGTAGTCAACACATCGTCAGGTCAGGTACACTCTCCTCAACATTTGCCACTTATCTCTTCACATTACCTACAACTCCTCAATCGCAACTCTCCCCAACTCTTGACAACAATGGTGAAACGATGAAAAGCAGCTCAACGGCATCTCAATTGTACCCAGCCCCTCCAACTGTGAAATACCTCGTCTAGTTGTCTTAAATGACACGACCTAGTCTCGCACTCTTTCCTGAAACAGCCACCTAGAATTTTTGAGTTCACGGACTTTAGGGTGGATTAAATAGCGCAAGTGTGTATACCACCTCACTAAGCCAACATGCGAAGCTTCGTGAATGTATACTTTTCGTAGTGAATGCTATTAGAGGATAAAGTTGGGTAGAGGACTTGTGCACATGCAATACGTCTCCGGTGCAACGTGACGTTGACGAATGAGCTCATAATGTCGTCAGAACAATGCGTTTCTAGGCGGACAACTTCACATTTCCACTGCAAAAGTCTTTTTAGACTGAGTGACATCAACTCACAGGCCTTGCCGATGTTCAAGCCGAGACAGCTGGGCCACAAAATATCCATTTCTAATCTGCTCAAACATAACTAACAATACGGTGTCGGACGATTTTAGACGACACAAGCAGACATTATTCGTGCGACCATCCCTCTAATCGTGTTTCGTCAGATTCATCCTCCCATGAACTTCTTCCGCTCTCCGTAAACCAGACGACTTCCAGTTGTGCAGTCAGTAAAACCGGTGAGTACGTATCTATTTCCTCCGCATTAATTCGGTGCCTCACGTGTCTATGACTCAGGCTGACCTTAATGTCTATTTGTCACCATTCCTTAGTGCTGCCAATCAATTCACCCGTTTGATCATTTTCAGCCCCTTTACTCTTCATTCTGGCATGCCAGTTGATGTGTAAGTGGTTCTTCCTCTTTCTCTTCCGGAGTAGTACTTAACGCTAACACTTCCTACCCCTTAACTTCAAACATTCTTCATCTTATCTGGACATACCGTCTGTCTACCTGCTTCCCGAATTTTACAAAATAAAAATAATATCAGCATATGTTGAAACATTGTGCAAGCATCAGGCCACTGCGTAAGTAGAGCATTATGGAAACATATCTGGTTTAGGGGTTGTGCCAATGGGGACTACGTTCGTTAGCAGTTCGTTATTGTTAACGCCCTCAACTATCGCTCACTTCTTTTCACGAACAAACTCTCACGCCAGTTTGTCGCATAAGATTGCTTCAGCTACCCCTGAATGCCCCCCTCGAGGTATTCTGTTGTGCAATGTCAAATTGAGTAGTTCGAGGATGAGGCCATGGCCTTTCAACTAAGTACATAGGCCCCCATTAGTCAAACCAACTGAAGAATGGTTATTACTTTGTTGGTGCTGTAGCAGGAGTAGCAGCAGTTCCTGTTGAACTCCAGACCTGTGGAGGTGTTTGCATGCGAGACTGACTATTTAGGACTGGAGGAGAGGATGTTACTGTTTCGGTGTTCTCGCAACTCCAACTAGTTTCACAATAGGTATTATTCATTGATGGCAAATCTCTTCGTTGAACCTACGCAATTCTACTGTTGTTGCTATTTGAGAGAGTAAGGGGACGATTTGGTGTTGGAGTTGTCGATGATGAAAGGTGTTGCGTCTTACGTACGTCCTTTAACTGAGGAATGGAATAGAACTTATTCTGAGTGGAGCTATAATTGAAATATCGGTGGAACATTCGACCTCTCTTATTAACCTGCAATGAGGCCTTTCAAACGATATGTGCGCACGAACTCGTTAGTGAAGAAACGAAAACTCACTGACGCCACTCCCCAACATACGTCGTATTTGCCCGGAAGTGAAAAATTGATTAAGGACATGCTTTTGATTTGGCCACCTGCGACACTGCTATCATTTGCAGAAGCTGTCAATTGTACACCCGAAATGCAGTAGTTTTAGCAATCGTCTTCTTCCCCACTTTTTATTTTTTCAGAAACTCCCACGTCGCCCGGTCTACCTTCTTCTCTGCCCACCTCCGTCCATTTTCGGCGAATCGATTTTTCACTCTACATGCGCCCCCTCACCCTTCTGGCATACAGGATGGCGATTGTCTGAGGATATTATCCCGGCGAAACGATTTTTCACCCTCATCACCAAACACCGCCGCCAGCTGTTGATTTCGCAAAACTAACCTTAAACAGCGCCCTTTTTGGTGTCTTACCACGCCACTATTTATACTTTACGGAGACAATTTTCGTTGACACTTGCAATAGGCAACGGAGATGTCCTCATCGCGCCATATGAGGATAAATGACCTGTAAACGCGACGATGGCCCAATGCCCGAGAATGAATTGCCATTGGCTTTTCACCTCCCCCCAATTGAGTGGGTAGAAGTTGCACCTTTACCAGTAAGGTGTGCATGATAGTTGTAGGTAAGATAGTGAATCAGTAAGTCTGCATGTATGAGTTTTGCAATCTACAATCAAGGATGCTTGAATAAATCATGGATGAGAGACTGAACAAAATATTACGTGGACAGTTGAATGGCTTGACCTACCCCAATATATCTTTTAGACCGCGCCTTGACTTCCATATGAGCCATATAAGCAACCGAGGTAATCAACAGGTGCTTTCTTCCTCACTTCTATTGTGAAATTCATTAGTTTTGCATTCGTACTTATTCTTGCAAATAGAGCATCCAAAATGAGTTAGCGAAGTTATTCATATTGAAGGGTGCAAGAATCAGGTGTCAGCAGTACCTTTGATTTAGTATACTGATGGCAACTATTTCCGGATAGAGGAATGTAGAGTCGGCAGATTAATGATTCTAAAAGCGATAAACTTTGGGTGTACCAGTGTCCAACACTATGTCAATTTGGGCAAATTTCAAAGATTTTTACTGCATATTTCAGGCAGAGACAAAAAAATGTGGCAATTACTGTGATGTTGCAGGTTTGGCGAGATTTAGCTAAATAAATACGCCAGACTACCTTGTAAACTTACCCTCTCCGTCGCAAGATGGTATCTGCACGTGACTGTCACCGTTTCTTTATTTTGAGTGTCAATGAAGAGAGAGGTGTTTGAATCCATAACGAGGCCTTCGGTGGCTAATGATAAAAGCCGTTAGTGCTTGGCGGCATGACAAATAAATGGAGTGATGAGTTCGTACCTGAACTCATGGCTGAGTTCGAGGATATGTAACCCCGAGGCGTGTTTTTGCATTTCTCAATTCCGTAATGATTCCGAACATTTCATTCCACGCCGTGATCAACGACCACGTTAACGTAGATGGCAGCGTTGAGAATTCTGCTATTGAATTCGAACATGAAACGCATTACCCGAAGATATCCTTTTACACCCATGCGAACATTTCAGCTTATCCCTAAATATGGCAGGCAAAAAAGCGTCTATAATTTTTCCCTCCGTAGCAGATGAAGTGGAGGTGAAGGAAGGCAGGTGTGTGCCAGATGCGAATACTCTGATAATGGGTAATTTATGGAAATGCGTGGAGAACCGTGTTAAAGTTGCACAATAGGTTGGGCATACAAAATGCGTCGTCGGAGATGGTGCTGGTCTTGTCTATTGTCTTCTGACTGGAGATTCGTCACAAATGCCTGGCGCGTTGACCCTTTATACCGATTCATCCATTTTCTTAGATGTCTTACTTTATGAAGTGTCAGATGAGTAAAATCTTCTCGGAGAGGTGGGAATGCCTCGAAAAAGTACGGCAGATGATGCTGAGATTCATGTTAAGGAGAAAAGCCAGGTGGATCGGCAGGTGGCTCCTTGCAGCCTGACGGTCCATTCTCTAGCACCCTTCAGACATCATACGCAAGAACAATGATTTGATTAAGTTCTTTGAGATGTAACCACTCGAGGCAGGACTGCTTATGGCCCAACCTAGTAGTTTCGGAGATTCTCTCAGAGTTGCCAGTAAGAGTATATCCCAATCGAGGCAGCATCCTTGCTCACCACTTTCGAAGACCTTTCGGCCGCGTGGACGATCTGGCATTAAGCATAATGGAACGCTCAGTGCAAAAATGTAGAAATGCTCGCTGTAGGAGTGCTTTCACCTTGGCGCATTGATGTTGCAATCCGGACATTTCTTCATTTGATGTCGAGAATTTAGAAATTTCGAGCTCCAAAGAAGCCTTTCCCATTCACCATTTCCGCGATGAGGTTGCACGAGACTGTTGTGACGCCTTAAGCGCGTAGGTCCACTCACCAGATGAATTAGGCACTTCTCGAGGAGAAAAATGGCACACAGACTTCGTTCATGTGTCCTTCGAGACTTCTCTCACGGAAGTGGATTTTGAGGACACTTCAGTCAACTACACGCCAAGGACTATTCGACGAGTGTTCAGCACTGATCCAGCTTTCGTGTGGTAGGCTCCGACGCTGATGAGGCAACCATGATCTGATTGAGGCCAGATGATGCAGAGCCATGTAACTCGTTTGCTGCCTATGTCAGTGACGCGGTAGGCGAAATTTTGGGCTCTCTGCGGTGAGAAGGTACTTTTTGCGCCCTATTCCCTCACATTTACCTGAACCCACTCCTCTCTGCTAAGAACAATTTGCTAACTCACTTATTCCTCACTGAACACGCACATGCCATGATCCGACGGTTATGTTTACTGTTCTCTCCCCATCAACTTCCTGACCACATTAGGTTAGACGACTGAATCAGTTATCAGAAATGGGTTCAGTGTTAGATTTCCCGTGCTTCAAACAAGAATGAAACTTGAACCGCCTGACACCTACTAAGCTTGAAAACCCCCTTCACCAATTGAGGCCATGAAGACCTCTGACGACAGAAAACGCGGCGGTACTTGACACAGCTATCTCCCCTAGAGAGCCTCACCTGCAGCTTATCATGAAGATGGCGAACTTTCATATCTTTTCGGTTTCTATTTAGCATTGTACCGATGGCAGCTTGGGAAATCAGTGGCTCTCTGTTGCTGTTTTTGACTTATGTATGGTCGTTGTCACTTGGCAATAGAATGGGCAACGAATAGGTGAGGTCAGGCATCCAGATAGGCTTTGTAGGTGTGTAGCTAAAGGCGAGTAAACTCACCCCTTAGACAGTGGTGAAGGGAACGGTTGATGGCCTGCGCTGTTATCAATCAGGGTGAGTGAAAGAGACATGGAGGCGGGAGTTTGGCGAGAACACAAGATAATTTGCATATCATTTTTCTATGGGTCTGAAAACGAAAATATAGCCAGCCCACAGTGATTTAAGAAGAGGTTCTAGGTGAACATATGAGCGTATCGTGATTTGCATCGTCAAAGAAGAGAAGTAACTCTGCTTTGCTCTCGATTACAGTTCGGTGAAAATGGTGGGCTGTAGAAGAAGAAGACATTTGAGTGCAGAAAGCAGTTGTGAGACGAGCACTGAAGGCCTGCACACAGTTGCGCAAAGCTGAAAGCAAAGTTTGGTAGTGATGAAGGAGTTACCATTTCTAGAGGCGTGGAAGGTTCGAGGTCAGTCTTGAATAGGACGAGATGAAATCACACAGTCCAACATCTTAAGGACCATTTCAGAAACAGAGATTGAATTCAACCTATGTGAAGAGGTCGCCACTTGGCAAGCACAGTAGTCTAACAGTTACCCGAACTGCCGACTCGTTCATTGAAACGCCTTCACCTTCACTTTCACCTTCACCTTGCCTTCGCTTTCGCTTTCGCCTTCTGCCTCGGCGGTCAACCCACGGTTCTGCTTCTGCTTCTGCTTTGCTTCTGCATCTGCCAATATCTTCACGCAGTCTAATCCAACCTTTGTCTATCAATTTGGTTGCTCTCAGTCTCGTCACACATTTAGCCACCACTGTTATGTATCCACAGATCAACGAAGCCCAATTCACTTCTCTCTCCCACTCACCATTAGCCCATTCTCTCGCCTCCAATACCTTTTGCAAAGCGCACATCTCTGCTGCTTCAGAGGCCGCCTACCCACATCATTACTCGCCCTCGATATCAGTCAAGTGAGAGTGAATAGACGGTTTCCTTCCCCTCTAGTCGCTTTCATTCCTCCATTCTTCCCTTCCCTTCCCATCCCTTCCCTTCCCTTTGTCTCTTCTTTTATTTGGCCCACAAATCCCCCTCGTCCGCATTGTTACAGTCCTCCTCTGCTCTTCATCCTCCTCCTCCTCCTCCTCCTCCTCCTCCTCCTTCTTCTTCTTCTTCTTTCTCCTATCAACGCTTCTGGTTATCCTCAAACTCCTACTTTGAGCCATTATCTTGTATCAAGTCGAGCATGGCACATTCGAGTTGGGCGCACTCAGTAACTCATCAAATGTTAATACATCGGTGAACCATGGCTTTCTATGTGTCCACCCCGCCAATCACTTATCACCAAGCTGATGAAGGAAACACACAAGATGTGATAGTGGCTGTGTTGTATCGTAAGTAACGATTTCGACTAAGTATTTTCCATTCATGTCGATTCATGTAACCTATGGAGGCATGGCCAGTTCCCACCATACGAGATCTCGAAGACTCTTCTGGAGAGGTGGAAAATCTGGCAGTGGACGTGGTAGAGCGCGTAATGCGAAACGCACATTTTGCCAAATATGTGGTGAATTCGCGTGCATGCTGGTGTAATGGAGGAGGCGGAAGACACAATCTGGACATGGACAAGCGCCCAACCACTCCATCTGGATGACACAATTCTACCAGGGCTACGCATGAGGGGACAGAGGGACACGAGTTCCTTGCCTTGATGCTTACTTGTCTGACTCATTCCGCCTTCCTAGTCTTAATGAGCTCTGGCAGCAGAGATGGTGTGTTAGCAAGGTTGTTGGAGGTAATTGTTCATCTCAGTGTATGTGCTTGGGTTGATAAAGTAAAAGCGTTCATTGCCGTGCATGCCTTCATGTTTGATGAAAGCTTAATCCATTAGCTTGTGTTGCATTCTTTGAGTTGGCAAGAAGTGCCCCTGGGGTTTGGATACCTCCTACACTTTCGCCAATATGGGAGAGGCTTTGTAGGTGTAGGCAAGCGTTAATTCGTGAGTTGGGGCCGAAGCTTGGTGACAACTGTTAATATGCTACTCCGCTGTTAAGACAATCTCATAGAAGGCAAAGGGGAATGTGTGAAAGGGGAAGAAGTGTGAATAGTGGATGGCGGAGAATTCGCTTATGTTTTGGTTTTGCTGCCGGTCAGGTAGTGGAAACGGGCGCCACGCCCATCTACGTCTTTCTTAGTGGAAAGAAGAAAAGCTATGATAATGGGTGATAAAATCACAACTGAACAATTAATTGAATGACCACTCCTCCATCAGCATAATCAACATCCTATCCCTAACATTGTTGGTGCTCATTATTTTTCCTGATTTAATAAAAACACTCGAAGTAGAGAAACGAGTTTATTTTGAATGGGGAAAAAGGGTAAATGCCGCCATTGTATATCAACGTCCAATGCGACATGAGATTACCATTGAGATTCGTGATTTCAACTGAAAGAGAAGACTCTGCCGCCCCCGTCCCGACTATACACCACGTTGGCATTTCCTGATTACTAATTATTTCAATTGCCTCGGTGATGTATGCGTTAAGCGACCAAGTTAACAAGATGTAAGGCTAAGTAAGTTTAATCGGAAAGGTGGAAATTGTTAGTTGGGAAGGCGTAGGAGAGTATGCTCCTCAATTGGCGAGGTGGTGCAGTCCCCGGTGAAAGGGGTTGGCGGGGTCGGTTGGCTGCGTCTTCTCCCTACTGCTCTTCTCCACGTGCCCATTTGGAGACTGCCTTCGATTTTGGGGAAGAAAAGTCAGCCATTCCTTCGTCCTCCGCATCGTCACACTGTAAACGCTTCTACACGCAGCTATGACCATCTTGTAGTTGGAGGCTTCACTCTACGGCATTCCTTCCACCTACTCATTTGAAATGGCGAGTTTCTACTCGCACGAAGACGCTTTGTTCTACGACTGGCTTAGTTGAATAGAGTCACTTCCGCCTCAGCAATCAAGGCAACTGGTGCATTTGGATCAGCGTAATGATAGCCTACATTTACCTGTTATGAGGGAATTATTTTTTTTTATCTAAGTAATGTCTCAGCCCCAATGGCTTAAGCAGTGTCTAAGCGGCGAAATTAACTCTTGTTCGCCTCACTCTTAGACAGGAAGCCGCCACGATCCGCCAACTGCCTACGAAACAGTAATTACTTCTTAATCATGTCTTGAATGTAAAGGGATGTTGACAATTAAGTATTTGCTACACCATGCGGGTCCCTCAGTAGCCATTGAGTGAAGTGGCCTCCGCGCCTTCCTGAAACATTCCTTCTCAGGCTCTCAGGCTGGACATTGTTGGAGAGTAGTCAAAGGCCCGAAGCAGCGATGTGGAAGCCTTCGGTGAATGTCTTCCCTACTAGCCAATCGAAACGCAGTGCAGGATGAATTGGATTTCTGGGGTGTTGGAATTGGTCGAGTCCACGAAGGCCCCCAAGTTTGACCATCCTAGAGAATCGGTAGTTCAGATGGTCTGAAGACATGGCCACTTCATCCCCTCTCGAAGTTACACTTGAGGAGTGATATTACGCCGCATGGCGAATAAAACAAGGCAAATTACACTGAGGAGCCTGCAGTCGGGCGGAATTCACCTCCGACGTATCAGCGGTTACGAATTCGCCGTGGGTGAAACGACACCCTTAAAGAAGATTAAGCAATTAAGCGCACAGTGAAACGATTAGAGCAGCATTAGAGTGTAGTAACGCGCTACTCTTGAAGTGCACACTGCCATAAAATGGGAAGGTAAAAGATGAAAGGAAACAGAATTACCCTCAATGGTCGCATTGTCGGGCGCCTCCGTTAGGCCAATACGCTCACCACTCCACTTCCAGCAGTTGTTGGGGACGCAGTAAATTTCTCCACCGTCATTCAGTCGGCGGTGAGTGGTGAGGGGAAGACGCCACCGGAAGGCGGAAGACGGGGGAGAGAGTCTCTGAACTTCATAAGTCTGCATCCCTCTCCCGTGAGCTTTGGCCGTCACAAAAATGGAGCCATGGGCGAGCGTATTAAGGGCAGTTAGGTGGACCATGTGAGGACTGCAAGTCGTTTTGAGGCAAATCTCGTGCATGTTCGGAAAGCACTACTCTAAATTGTTTAGTAATGCATTAAAACATTGTGTGCTTGAACTGAATATCCAACAGACCTAGGAAATTTACAACATTCCTGTGCGCGACCGTGCCCTTATGCCCGTTGCTCACGGTTCTGACGTGGATATTTTGCAGGAGTTGAATTTAGTTGAATGAAATTTTCGCGTTGTGGCAACTAAATCTGCTTTTTTTTCGCGTGTATCCCATAGTCCTTTTTCTTCATTCCCCTAAACTGCCTCGCCTTCCCCTCGGTTGCTGCCCTTATCTGCTCTCGCTTGACAAACTCCATCTTCTACTAAGTGCGTGTGAAGCTCTAGCTACGTGTTGCAACCCAGTGTAGGAGATGTGGAAGCGGCAACGGCAATGGCAACAGCA
Organism: Dipylidium caninum; assembly: GCA_017562135.1. NCBI lineage: Eukaryota > Metazoa > Platyhelminthes > Cestoda > Cyclophyllidea > Dipylidiidae > Dipylidium > Dipylidium caninum. The sequence goes on along the minus strand of QEYB01000190.1, from coordinate 108,795 downwards.
GTCGCAGCAGCAGCAGCAGCAGCAGCAGCAGTAACCCCACTGTGACGGCATTGCAAATTGTCCGCGACACGACAGTGTGGAGAAGAGAGAAGTGGTGTTGACGAATAGGCGGCAGGCTTATGCCGCGCGAGCCAATGAGGCGAGAGGAGGAGGTGCGTCGAAGCGGAGCCAATGAGGAATGTGCATCAGTGTGAAGATGGGTGCCTATATGGGAGGGGATGGTGAGCGTGGATGAAGCTGACAGAGATCACCGTTTAGCTGCGTGGCGAGGGCTGGTGAATTGACTGAAAGAATGAGCGGAAGAGGCAAGGAGGCAAGTCACGAGCTAAGGCGAAGACGAGGTCGGCGCGTGCGGGCCTGCAATTTCCCGTGGGGCGGGTGCATCGGCTATTGCGCCGTGGAAACTACGCGGAACGGGTGGGTGCCGGAGCACCAGTCTACTTGGCTGCTGTACTCGAGTACCTGGCTGCCGAAGTGCTCGAGTTGGCGGGCAATGCGGCGCGTGACAACAAGAAGACACGTATCATTCCGCGTCACCTGCAGTTGGCCATCCGCAACGACGAGGAGTTGAACAAGCTGTTAGGCGGTGTGACAATCGCCCAAGGCGGTGTGCTGCCCAACATACAGGCGGTGCTCCTGCCCAAGAAGACGGAGAAGCCGGTAGCCAGCAAGGAGTAGTGGGCCGTTCGCTGCTTGCTTGCTCGCTCGCTTGCCCGTCTGCTGGCCTTAGTGAGGGGACGATGAAGTAGTCGGTAGGCGAGCATGAATGTGAACGTGATAACGGCCCTTTTAAGGGCCACCGGAAGAATGATTGTTGGCTAATTCAACGTGTGACCGAGTGATAGAGATGGAGGAAGGGCGTGTGTTGACAGTTGGACGGGCTCGGGTAGGCTGGGGTGGGTGGGGTGGGGTGGGGCAAGATTTTGCGCAGGTGCGTGTGAGTAGTGTAGGTGCTGTCTGCAATCTCCCGTGCAAAAGGCCCGGCGCCTGAGTGAGCAGGTGAGCAGGGAAATGAGCGGAGGAGTTGGTGGATGTGCATTAACGCCTCGAACCGACCCGACCCGACTCGGCGGGGCTGGGCTGGGCTGGACTGGACTGGACTGGACTCTGGTTGCGGCCACGTCCGAGGTTAGGGGTAAGGCTTGGGATGTGGTTGGGGTTGGGATCGGGGCCCATTGCCTTCGTTCGGGGCTCTCACAAATGGTGTTCCCCACTTGACGCAATTCATCGCGGGGCGGATACACGAGGCCGTACTTATTAACTGCTGACTCGGCTTGGTGAAGGAGGTCGTGTCGAAGCACCTCATGGGCACACGATTAAAGGATGGCGATGACGACGCATGATAGAGAACGACCGCCACATAACGATTTAATGACTGCAGGCAAATTACCTTCTCGACAGTATGCAGTTGTGCCATATCCTCCTCCTTATTTACTCACAATCAAAATTTCTTCTTAGACGAATATAAAATACAATAGACAACGTAACATTGCGACGAACATAGAATCGTGTATTAACTGTAAAAGTGGAGATATTCATCAATTAGGCGCATCGGACTTACATGTGATCGAATTAATGATTTCGGCTTAACATAATGAAGGTTGCAAAATTCGGGCTTGTCATTTTCTACTCACATTGTACTCGCGTTTCATAATTTTGTGGTAAATATTAAAATAACATCATCACATATAGAGCAGCATTGGTGTGGAAGAGAAGGAATTAGTGAATAGAGGATATTTGTTAGTTTGCGTCCAAGCGCGTTTGTGATTGGATGAGGCAAAAAACTGGATGCGCTGGGAGTCGTGTAAAAGGGTCGACTTGCGTGGGCGCTGCCAGTGTGGACAGGAGGGAGCGCGCGGTTGCTACCCAGCGTTACCTGGTGTCGTTCGCGTACATTTGTTGTCATCTCGACTGGTCGACTGGTGGACTGTGGTGAGCCATGTCTGGTCGTGGCAAAGGAGGCAAGGGCCTGGGGAAAGGAGGCGCCAAAAGACACAGGAAGGTGTTGCGCGATAACATACAGGGCATCACTAAGCCGGCCATTCGACGTCTAGCACGTCGTGGCGGGGTGAAGCGTATCTCCGGCCTCATATACGAGGAGACGCGCGGCGTGCTCAAGGTTTTCCTCGAGAACGTGATCCGCGATGCCGTAACGTACACGGAGCACGCAAAACGCAAGACAGTGACTGCCATGGACGTGGTGTATGCCCTCAAACGTCAGGGCCGCACCCTCTACGGCTTCGGCGGCTGAAGATGCCTGTGACGCCTGTAACGGTGGCAGCGACAACGACAGTGGCAGTGGCTATGTTGAAGATTTACGTGAACGCTCCAACGGCCCTCTTAAGGGCCAAATGTGACTTCTCTAACTCCAGATTGTTGCAGTCAACACAATAGCGCGATAAGAGTGGCAGTGGCAGTGGGGTGGAGTGGATTGGAGAGGCGAGGCGAGGCGAGGCGAGGCGAGGCGAGGCGAAGGGAAAGGGGCCAGGCTGTGCAAGGCGGGGAGGTGCAGGGTGAGCAGGGGTGGGTAGGTAGGTAGGTAGGTGAGGGGTGACAGCACGGTCTTCGTGCCTCTTCATTTCCGCCACTTGTGTCAATGGCCTGAGCGTGCCTCTGTTTGTCCCCTCTTCATCTTCATCTTCTCTTCCCCTCCCTCAGGTCTCAACGAGGCGGCCTTCTACTCTTTACTTCATTCAACCATCCACCTATCCACCCAACTCTGCGTGCCCCCTTGTACCACTGGCTCCCCACCTTGCGTGCATTCCTTTTCTCCACACACATTTGAGGACAAGACCGATGGTGAGAGCGAATGAGAATGAAATAGAGGGTCCGTGTGCATGTACGTGTGCGTGTGCGCGTCCCACTTCTGTGTGTATATGTGTGGAGGCCGACATTGACTGCAATATTGGCCTACCGCCAGTCAGAGCATTGATTGCCATCGTGTTGGGGACGGTGGGAGTTGGGAAGAAGGGGAGGAGAGGAGAGCAGATGTCGAGATGTCTTGTGCCAACGCCAAGCGTTGGGTAGTGTTAGACGAGAGTAAATGCTTCAAGCCAACTCGACTTTGTAGGTGCTGTACTACACTGCATGTCACTGGATTACACTGCATTACACTGGAGTGTCAAGCACCCATCATCCACCCGTCGGTGGGAGGATGTTCCCACGGTCCGTGTAGCGGCCTCCTTTGTGTCCTCCGCTTACTTTGCCAAGGCGTCCACCACGAAGGCTTGTCGAGACGTTAACCGACTTGTCGAGTGATGGCGGCACCGATGGACCAATGAGGAGGAGCAGAAACACGCTCTGCCTCCTGTCATTGGTGAATATCTGCGGACCGATGGGGAACGGAGATTTGTCAGCGCAGAGTCGGGTGCACGCGGAATAAAGGAGACGGAGGAGGAGGGTGGCGCATCGTGCTAGTGGGTATTAGGTTGGGCTGCCTTCAGCTGCACTGTGCCCTATCGCGCTCTCGCTGTTACGACGAATACGACTAGGACTACGACTGCGACATGGCTCCCAAAGTGGTGTCAGGCAAAGCTGCCAAGAAGGCGTCGAAGGTGAAGGTGCCGAAGACAGACAAAGCAAAGAAGAGGAGGAGGAAGGAGAGTTACGCTATCTACATATACAAGGTGTTACGCCAGGTGCACCCCGATACGGGCATCTCCTCGAAGGCCATGTCGATTATGAACTCTTTCGTGAACGACATCTTCGAGCGTATCGCCGCTGAGTCGAGTCGTCTGGCGCACTACAACAAGAAATCGACTATCACTAGCAGAGAGATCCAGACGGCTGTGCGCCTCCTGTTGCCGGGTGAGTTGGCCAAGCATGCGGTGTCAGAGGGCACCAAGGCTGTGACCAAGTACACCGGCTCGAAATAGAGCTGAGCGGAGTAAGTTTGTGGTGGTTGGGTGGATGGCTGGCTGGCTGGCTGGCTCTCTGGCTGGCTGGGTCACCCGCTCCAATGCCACTTGGACCCACCTACTCCGTCCTCACCTGAGATGTCGAAGATAAATGAACGCGTCCCACGGCCCTCTTGAGGGCCACCTGCACTGCCCAAACCTGTGATTGTTGCTGTCGCGATGATCGCTTACATCACCATGCTTTTTGTGCCTTTCTCACCCTCCTTTACTCGCTCCCTGCTCTCTCGCTCGCGCGCTAAGTCTCTCCGCCTGTCTGGCTTGATTGACAGAACATAGTTTGGGGTATGGGGCAGCGGGAAATTCCTTAGTCTACTATTCGTTACCGTGTGTCTGGGTAGCGTAGGAAGGCGGGGCGGGGCGGGTCGAAGCAAGAAGGGAAGGAAGGAAGGAGGGAGGGAGGAGGGAGGGAGGGAGGGAGGGAAAGAACGAAAAAAACGAAAAAAAGAGAGAGAAGGTAAGGCAGTGGCGTTAGTTTGTGTGCTGTCATTTGTCCAGTCCCAGGGTTAGGCTGCATGAACAAGAGAGAGATGGAAGGGGGCGGGCTGTCGGAAGAGTTGTGGGATAGCAAGCATCCCTTTCAATCTCTCTGTCCGCCTTCCCCTCGGTTGCTGCCCTTATCTGCTCTCGCTTGACAAACTCCATCTTCTACTAAGTGCGTGTGAAGCTCTAGCTACGTGTTGCAACCCAGTGTAGGAGATGTGGAAGCGGCAACGGCAATGGCAACAGCAGTCGCAGTCGCAGTAACCCCACTGTGACGGCATTGCAAATTGTCCGCGACACGACAGTGTGGAGAAGAGAGAAGTGGTGTTGACGAATAGGCGGCAGGCTTATGCCGCGCGAGCCAATGAGGCGAGAGGAGGAGGTGCGTCGAAGCGGAGCCAATGAGGAATGTGCATCAGTGTGAAGATGGGTGCCTATATGGGAGGGGATGGTGAGCGTGGATGAAGCTGACAGAGATCACCGTTTAGCTGCGTGGCGAGGGCTGGTGAATTGACTGAAAGAATGAGCGGAAGAGGCAAGGGAGGCAAGTCACGAGCTAAGGCGAAGACGAGGTCGGCGCGTGCGGGCCTGCAATTTCCCGTGGGGCGGGTGCATCGGCTATTGCGCCGTGGAAACTACGCGGAACGGGTGGGTGCCGGAGCACCAGTCTACTTGGCTGCTGTACTCGAGTACCTGGCTGCCGAAGTGCTCGAGTTGGCGGGCAACGCGGCGCGTGACAACAAGAAGACACGTATCATTCCGCGTCACCTGCAGTTGGCCATCCGCAACGACGAGGAGTTGAACAAGCTGTTAGGCGGTGTGACAATCGCCCAAGGCGGTGTGCTGCCCAACATACAGGCGGTGCTCCTGCCCAAGAAGACGGAGAAGCCGGTAGCCAGCAAGGAGTAGTGGGCCGTTCGCCTGCTTGCTCGCTCGCTTGCCCGTCTGCTGGCCTTAGTGAGGGGACGATGAAGTAGTCGGTAGGCGAGCATGAATGTGAACGTGATAACGGCCCTTTTAAGGGCCACCGGAAGAATGATTGTTGGCTAATTCAACGTGTGACCGAGTGATAGAGATGGAGGAAGGGCGTGTGTTGACAGTTGGACGGGCTCGGGTAGGCTGGGGTGGGGTGGGGTGGGGTGGGGTGGGGCAAGATTTTGCGCAGGTGCGTGTGAGTAGTGTAGGTGCTGTCTGCAATCTCCCGTGCAAAAGGCCCGGCGCCTGAGTGAGCAGGTGAGCAGGGAAATGAGCGGAGGAGTTGGTGGATGTGCATTAACGCCTCGAACCGACCCGACCCGACCCGACTCGGCGGGGCTGGGCTGGACTGGACTGGACTGGACTGGACTCTGGTTGCGGCCACGTCCGAGGTTAGGGGTAAGGCTTGGGATGTGGTTGGGGTTGGGATCGGGGCCCATTGCCTTCGTTCGGGGCTCTCACAAATGGTGTTCCCCACTTGACGCAATTCATCGCGGGGCGGATACACGAGGCCGTACTTATTAACTGCTGACTCGGCTTGGTGAAGGAGGTCGTGTCGAAGCACCTCATGGGCACACGATTAAAGGATGGCGATGACGACGCATGATAGAGAACGACCGCCACATAACGATTTAATGACTGCAGGCAAATTACCTTCTCGACAGTATGCAGTTGTGCCATATCCTCCTCCTTATTTACTCACAATCAAAATTTCTTCTTAGACGAATATAAAATACAATAGACAACGTAACATTGCGACGAACATAGAATCGTGTATTAACTGTAAAAGTGGAGATATTCATCAATTAGGCGCATCGGACTTACATGTGATCGAATTAATGATTTCGGCTTAACATAATGAAGGTTGCAAAATTCGGGCTTGTCATTTTCTACTCACATTGTACTCGCGTTTCATAATTTTGTGGTAAATATTAAAATAACATCATCACATATAGAGCAGCATTGGTGTGGAAGAGAAGGAATTAGTGAATAGAGGATATTTGTTAGTTTGCGTCCAAGCGCGTTTGTGATTGGATGAGGCAAAAACTGGATGCGCTGGGAGTCGTGTAAAAGGGTCGACTTGCGTGGGCGCTGCCAGTGTGGACAGGAGGGAGCGCGCGGTTGCTACCCAGCGTTACCTGGTGTCGTTCGCGTACATTTGTTGTCATCTCGACTGGTCGACTGGTGGACTGTGGTGAGCCATGTCTGGTCGTGGCAAAGGAGGCAAGGGCCTGGGGAAAGGAGGCGCCAAAAGACACAGGAAGGTGTTGCGCGATAACATACAGGGCATCACTAAGCCGGCCATTCGACGTCTAGCACGTCGTGGCGGGGTGAAGCGTATCTCCGGCCTCATATACGAGGAGACGCGCGGCGTGCTCAAGGTTTTCCTCGAGAACGTGATCCGCGATGCCGTAACGTACACGGAGCACGCAAAACGCAAGACAGTGACTGCCATGGACGTGGTGTATGCCCTCAAACGTCAGGGCCGCACCCTCTACGGCTTCGGCGGCTGAAGATGCCTGTGACGCCTGTAACGGTGGCAGCGACAACGACAGTGGCAGTGGCTATGTTGAAGATTTACGTGAACGCTCCAACGGCCCTCTTAAGGGCCAAATGTGACTTCTCTAACTCCAGATTGTTGCAGTCAACACAATAGCGCGATAAGAGTGGCAGTGGCAGTGGCAGTGGGGTGGAGTGGATTGGAGAGGCGAGGCGAGGCGAGGCGAAGGGAAAGGGGCCAGGCTGTGCAAGGCGGGGAGGTGCAGGGTGAGCAGGGGTGGGTAGGTAGGTAGGTAGGTGAGGGGTGACAGCACGGTCTTCGTGCCTCTTCATTTCCGCCACTTGTGTCAATGGCCTGAGCGTGCCTCTGTTTGTCCCCTCTTCATCTTCATCTTCTCTTCCCCTCCCTCAGGTCTCAACGAGGCGGCCTTCTACTCTTTACTTCATTCAACCATCCACCTATCCACCCAACTCTGCGTGCCCCCTTGTACCACTGGCTCCCCACCTTGCGTGCATTCCTTTTCTCCACACACATTTGAGGACAAGACCGATGGTGAGAGCGAATGAGAATGAAATAGAGGGTCCGTGTGCATGTACGTGTGCGTGTGCGCGTCCCACTTCTGTGTGTATATGTGTGGAGGCCGACATTGACTGCAATATTGGCCTACCTTCAGTCAGAGCATTGATTGCCATCGTGTTGGGGACGGTGGGAGTTGGGAAGAAGGGGAGGAGAGGAGAGCAGATGTCGAGATGTCTTGTGCCAACGCCAAGCGTTGGGTAGTGTTAGACGAGAGTAAATGCTTCAAGCCAACTCGACTTTGTAGGTGCTGTACTACACTGCATGTCACTGGATTACACTGCATTACACTGGAGTGTCAAGCACCCATCATCCACCCGTCGGTGGGAGGATGTTCCCACGGTCCGTGTAGCGGCCTCCTTTGTGTCCTCCGCTTACTTTGCCAAGGCGTCCACCACGAAGGCTTGTCGAGACGTTAACCGACTTGTCGAGTGATGGCGGCACCGATGGACCAATGAGGAGGAGCAGAAACACGCTCTGCCTCCTGTCATTGGTGAATATCTGCGGACCGATGGGAACGGAGATTTGTCAGCGCAGAGTCGGGTGCACGCGGAATAAAGGAGACGGAGGAGGAGGGTGGCGCATCGTGCTAGTGGGTATTAGGTTGGGCTGCCTTCAGCTGCACTGTGCCCTATCGCGCTCTCGCTGTTACGACGAATACGACTAGGACTACGACTGCGACATGGCTCCCAAAGTGGTGTCAGGCAAAGCTGCCAAGAAGGCGTCGAAGGTGAAGGTGCCGAAGACAGACAAAGCAAAGAAGAGGAGGAGGAAGGAGAGTTACGCTATCTACATATACAAGGTGTTACGCCAGGTGCACCCCGATACGGGCATCTCCTCGAAGGCCATGTCGATTATGAACTCTTTCGTGAACGACATCTTCGAGCGTATCGCCGCTGAGTCGAGTCGTCTGGCGCACTACAACAAGAAATCGACTATCACTAGCAGAGAGATCCAGACGGCTGTGCGCCTCCTGTTGCCGGGTGAGTTGGCCAAGCATGCGGTGTCAGAGGGCACCAAGGCTGTGACCAAGTACACCGGCTCGAAATAGAGCTGAGCGGAGTAAGTTTGTGGTGGTTGGGTGGATGGCTGGCTGGCTCTCTGGCTGGCTGGGTCACCCGCTCCAATGCCACTTGGACCCACCTACTCCGTCCTCACCTGAGATGTCGAAGATAAATGAACGCGTCCCACGGCCCTCTTGAGGGCCACCTGCACTGCCCAAACCTGTGATTGTTGCTGTCGCGATGATCGCTTACATCACCATGCTTTTTGTGCCTTTCTCACCCTCCTTTACTCGCTCCCTGCTCTCTCGCTCGCGCGCTAAGTCTCTCCGCCTGTCTGGCTTGATTGACAGAACATAGTTTGGGGTATGGGGCAGCGGGAAATTCCTTAGTCTACTATTCGTTACCGTGTGTCTGGGTAGCGTAGGAAGGCGGGGCGGGGCGGGTCGAAGCAAGAAGGGAAGGAAGGGAAGGAGGGAGGGAGGAGGGAGGGAGGGAGGGAGGGAAAGAACGAAAAAACGAAAAAAAAGAGAGAGAAGGTAAGGCAGTGGCGTTAGTTTGTGTGCTGTCATTTGTCCAGTCCCAGGGTTAGGCTGCATGAACAAGAGAGAGATGGAAGGGGGCGGGCTGTCGGAAGAGTTGTGGGGATAGCAAGCATCCCTTTCAATCTCTCTGTCCGCCTTCCCCTCGGTTGCTGCCCTTATCTGCTCTCGCTTGACAAACTCCATCTTCTACTAAGTGCGTGTGAAGCTCTAGCTACGTGTTGCAACCCAGTGTAGGAGATGTGGAAGCGGCAACGGCAATGGCAACAGCAGTCGCAGTCGCAGTAACCCCACTGTGACGGCATTGCAAATTGTCCGCGACACGACAGTGTGGAGAAGAGAGAAGTGGTGTTGACGAATAGGCGGCAGGCTTATGCCGCGCGAGCCAATGAGGCGAGAGGAGGAGGTGCGTCGAAGCGGAGCCAATGAGGAATGTGCATCAGTGTGAAGATGGGTGCCTATATGGGAGGGGATGGTGAGCGTGGATGAAGCTGACAGAGATCACCGTTTAGCTGCGTGGCGAGGGCTGGTGAATTGACTGAAAGAATGAGCGGAAGAGGCAAGGGAGGCAAGTCACGAGCTAAGGCGAAGACGAGGTCGGCGCGTGCGGGCCTGCAATTTCCCGTGGGGCGGGTGCATCGGCTATTGCGCCGTGGAAACTACGCGGAACGGGTGGGTGCCGGAGCACCAGTCTACTTGGCTGCTGTACTCGAGTACCTGGCTGCCGAAGTGCTCGAGTTGGCGGGCAATGCGGCGCGTGACAACAAGAAGACACGTATCATTCCGCGTCACCTGCAGTTGGCCATCCGCAACGACGAGGAGTTGAACAAGCTGTTAGGCGGTGTGACAATCGCCAAGGCGGTGTGCTGCCCAACATACAGGCGGTGCTCCTGCCCAAGAAGACGGAGAAGCCGGTAGCCAGCAAGGAGTAGTGGCCGTTCGCTTGCTTGCTTGCTTGCTCGCTTGCCCGTCTGCTGGCCTTAGTGAGGAGACGATGAAGTAGTCGGTAGGCGAGCATGAATGTGAACGTGATAACGGCCCTTTTAAGGGCCACCGGAAGAATGATTGTTGGCTAATTCAACGTGTGACCGAGTGATAGAGATGGAGGAAGGGCGTGTGTTGACAGTTGGACGGGCTCGGGTAGGCTGGGGTGAGGTGGTGTGGGGCAAAGATTTTGCGCAGGTGCGTGTGAGTAGTGTAGGTGCTGTCTGCAATCTCCCGTACAAAGGCCCGGCGCCTGAGTGAGCAGGTGAGCAGGAAAATGCGGAGGAGGGTTTAGTGGATGTGCATTAGCGCCTCGAACCGACCCGACCCGACCCGACTCGGCTGGGCGGGACTGCACTGGACTGGACTGGACTCCGGTTGCGGCCACGTCCGATGTTAGGGGTAAGGCTTGGGATGTGGTTGGGGTTGGGATCGGGGCCCATTGCCTTCGTTCGTGGCTCTGACAAATGGTGTTCCCCACTTGACGCATTTCATCGCGGGGCGGATACACGAGGCCGTACTTATTAACTGCTGACTCGGCTTGGTGAAGGAGGTCGTGTCGAAGCACCTCATGGGCACACGATTAAAGGATGGCGATGGTGACGCATGATAGAGAACGACCGCCACATAACGATTTAATGACTGCAGGCAAATTACCTTCTCTAAGGTATGAAGTTGTGCCATTTCCTCCTCCTTATTTACTCACCCAATATTTCACCCACCAATAAATGCCCTCACTTCAGGCAATCACAATTTCTACTTAGACGAATATAAAATACAATAGACAACGTAACATTGCGACGAACATAGAATCGTGTATTAACTGTAAAAGTGGGGATATTCATCAATTAGGCGCATCTGACTTACATGTGATCGAATTAATGATTTCGGCTTAATATAATGAAGGTTGCAAAATGCGGGCTTGTCATTTTCTACTCACATTATACTCGCATTTCATAATTTTGTGGTCAATATTAAAATAATATCATCACATATAGAGCAGCATTGGTGTGGAAGAGAAGGAATTAGTGAATAGAGGATATTTGTTAGTGTGCGTCCAAGCGCGTTAGGTGAATGGATGAGGCAAAAAAACTGGATGCGCTGGGAGTCGTGTAAAAGGGTCGACTTGCGTGGACGCTGCCAGTGTGGACAGGAGGGAGCGCGCGGTTGCTACCCAGCGTTACTGGCGTCGTTCGCGTACATTTGTTGTCATCTCGACTGGTCGACTGGTGGACTGTGGTGAGCATGTCTGGTCGTGGCAAAGGAGGCAAGGGCCTGGGGAAAGGAGGCGCCAAAAGACACAGGAAGGTGTTTGCGCGATAACATACAGGGCATCACTAAGCCGGCCATCGACGTCTAGCACGTCGTGGCGGGGTGAAGCGTATCTCCGGCCTCATATACGAGGAGACGCGCGGCGTGCTCAAGGTTTTCCTCGAGAACGTGATCCGCGATGCCGTAACGTACACGGAGCACGCAAAACGCAAGACAGTGACTGCCATGGACGTGGTGTATGCCCTCAAACGTCAGGGTCGCACCCTCTACGGCTTCGGCGGCTGAAGATGCCTGTGACGCCTGTAACGGTGGCAGCGACAACGGCAGCGGCAGTGGCTATGTTGAAGATTTACGTGAACGCTCCAACGGCCCTCTTAAGGGCCAAATGTGACTTCTCTAACTCCAGATTGTTGCAGTCAACACAATAGCGCGATAAGAGTGGCAGGCGCAGTCGCAGTGGCAGTGGCAGTAGGGTGGAGTGGATTGGAGAGGCGAGGAGAGGAAAGGAGAGAAGAGGCGAGGCGAAGGGAAAGGGGGCAGGCTGTGCAAGGCGGGGAGGTGCGGGGTGAGCAGGGGCGGGGTAGGTAGGTAGGTAGGTGAGGGGGGACAGCACGGTCTTCGTGTCTCTTCATTTCCGCCACTTGTGTCAATGGCCTGAGCGTGCCTCTGTTTGTCCCCTCTTCATCTTCATCTTCTCTTCCCCTCCCTCAGGTCTCAACGAGGCGGCCTTCTACTCTTTACTTCATTCAACCATCCACCTATCCACCCAACTCTGCGTGCCCCCTTGCACCACTGGCTCCCCACCTTGAGTGCATTCCTTTTCTCCACACACATTTGAGGACAAGACCGAGGGTGAGAGCGAATGAGAATGAAATAGAGGGTGCGTGTGCGTGTGTGTGTGCGTCTCACTTCTGTGTGTATATGTGTGGAGGCCGACATTGACTGAAATATTGGCCTGCCTTCAGTCAGAGCATTGATTGCCATCGTGTTGGGGACGGTGGGAGTTGGGAAGAAGGAGAGGAGAGGAGAGGAGAGGAGAGGAGATGTCGAGATATCTGGTGCCAACGCCAAGCGTTGGGTAGTGTTAGACGAGAGTAAATGCTTCAAGCCAACTCGACTTTGTAGGTGCTGTACTACACTGCATGTCACTGGATTACACTGCATTACACTGGAGTGTCAAGCACCCATCATCCGCCCGCCGGTGGGAGGATGTTCCCACGGTCCGTGTAGCGGCCTCCTTTGTGTCTTCCGCTTACCTTGCCAAGGCGTCCACCACGAAGGCTTGTCGAGACGTTAACCGACTTGTCGAGTGATGGCGGCGCCGATGGACCAATAAGGAGGAGCAGAGACACGCTCTGCCTCCTGTCATTGGTGGATATCTGCGGACCGATGGGGAACGGAGATTTGTCAGCGCAGAGTCGGGTGCACGCGGAATAAAGGAGACGGAGGAGGAGGGTGGCGCATCGTGCTAGTGGGTAGTAGGTTGGGCTGCCTTCAGCTGCACTGTGCCCTATCGCGCTCTCGCTGTTTCGACGAATACACGACTAGGACTACGACTGCGACTGCGACATGGCTCCCAAAGTGGTGTCAGGCAAAGCTGCCAAGAAGGCGTCGAAGGTGAAGGTGCCGAAGACGGACAAAGCAAAGAAGAGGAGGAGGAAGGAGAGTTACGCTATCTACATATACAAGGTGTTACGTCAGGTGCACCCCGATACGGGCATCTCCTCGAAGGCCATGTCGATTATGAACTCTTTCGTGAACGACATCTTCGAGCGTATCGCCGCTGAGTCGAGTCGTCTGGCGCACTACAACAAGAAATCGACTATCACGAGCAGAGAGATCCAGACGGCTGTGCGCCTCCTGTTGCCGGGTGAGTTGGCCAAGCATGCGGTGTCAGAGGGCACCAAGGCTGTGACCAAGTACACCGGCTCGAAATAGAGCTGAGCGGAGTAAGTTTGTGGTGGTGGGTGGATGGCTGGCTCTCTGGCTGGCTGGGTCACTCGCTCCAATGCCACTTGGACCCACCTACTCCGTCCTCACCTGAGATGTCGAAGATAAATGAACGCGTCCCACGGCCCTCTTGAGGGCCACCTGCACTGCCCAAACCTGTGATTGTTCCCATTCCATGTTCCCCCTCCCTGACTTGTGAATTCCAGGGCAGACATCAAAATAGCATGTATGGCAGACAGAAGACGAAGAAGGTAACAAATGCTAGCAATTAGGCTCGGGTTATGTATGTTACACTTACCGTATTTCCTTATTCGAATAACCTTAGGGGGGTTAAGAAGTGGGAATTTAACACTCTGAGCTACTAAGCTAACTGAGGTGGCGTGTATTGGAGTTACGCATTGTAACGGGATCCGACTGTGATATCAAGTGATTTTCTTCGTTTTTCCACTGCCTTTGTCACCTACTCCGCTTCCGTCTGCGTTGCTCGACACTTAGCAAAACAAGTAGAGGAGACGCGAGGATATGCGTTTCTACAATGCAGGCAATACGCGGCGAGGAGTAGAGAGGAGAGGCTAGAGGAGGAGAAAGAATTGCAATTTGAACGTCACTTACTTCGCAAGAAGCGGTTTTTTGTTGCCGACACAACCCGAGCACCACCGTACCACAACGCTCCTCATATCAGCGTCGGGAAGTGAACAACTGCTACAACAAATGGGGCGTCAGATGCGTGTGTAGCGGAAGAGCTATCGAAATGTGAGGCTGGTTATTAGGGGTTGTAGTAGTCGTCCACTGCTTACTCCTCGGGCAATTGTGGGGCCTCCACCAAGACGATCGCAGGCTGTTGTTGATGTTCTCATTATGACTGTTGTGGTCTTTGTGACTCCTCCTTCTTGCTCGCTTCTCGATAGGGCATGTGAGTCATTGAAGAGCGAGCTCGTGAACGAGCTGAAGAATTACAGCGCACACACTCCTATATCAACAGCCGGGAGGGAGAAAGGATTCAAATGTGAGACGTCCTGTCATGCTAAGCTAATTGAGGCGGCTCCTTATTTGGCATCCGGTTGGTCGAGGTAGGAAGCTTAGTAGCCCAGATGGAGTAATCGGACTTATTCACATGCATTGGGATGAATTGGCTGCCGCACGCTGCACCTCTGAGAGGTAGGCACCTTATTCAGCGATTGGACGTGCTGAACTAGGCAACTGGGCGCAAGTAGGCGACATTCGTTATACGGAGTCGAGCTCGCAGAAGCCAATTCATGTCATCATCACATGTTTTAGGTGTATCAGAGTTAAGTTCCTCACCACGGAGTAAGGAGGTCGGTGAAGCAGCGGGTGGCAAACGCCGCTCATCCCATCAGGGAGGCCACTGGAGATGAGTGGAAAGGAGTTACGGATTTGAGGTGCGAGCGGAGAAAAAGAACTTATCTAATGTTGCAGGTCACTCAATGAGACCCACACGATGTCGCCGTGGTTTGAGACACTCAAATCCATGTTCGTCCAGACAAACGGCAGAAGAGGGAAGTTTGCATAACCGTTGTACCACCCGCGTCCGTTACCGTTATTAACACGTGCTCTTCCATGAACGCCTCACTAACTTTTACTTCCTCCACTAGTCAAAGACTATTTGCGCCACCCATCATCCCTCTATATTCACCTGATGTCTGTGTGCATTCCTCGAGCAACGGAGACCCGTAGATCTGACCTCCTTCGCCACGACTTCAATGGCAGAATGTGGCTTCTCAGCCAACCGCCTTCCTCCTCTTTCTCATGTCCTTTCTCCAATTCGTCTTAATAGCCCACACATTTCCCACACGTCACTTGCCGTCCCCCACCACTCTCTGTCAGACCACTCTTCCGCCAATTTATTGTACCTGAACGTTTCTGTCCCCTAGTCAACAGGAACAATTAAACCTCGTTGAGATGAAATGCGGTGATAAATTGGAAGAGTGAAAAGACAAGAGTCGACAATGTTGTTTGCTTGATTTCTCGTCTTTCACCCTCGAGCGCGCGCTGCTAGTGTGAAGCAAGAGTAAAAAAGAAGAGGTCAGAGGAGACCAGCCATAATGCATCTCTGGTGCGACAACAGAATCCTTACTAACTGTCTCACTACTCCATCATTTCACCTTGTAACTTGACTGTACATACCCTTCAGATAAGCTCTCTTGACGCTAGCCATAACGTATGAAATGACTTTACACCTCGTCAAATTATTTGTGCAGTGTTTAAAGTGATGAAAATAGGTAAAGATCAAAGGGCGCAGAGGATATGAGAAAAAAGAGAGAAAGAATGAGGGGAGAAAGGAGAGGAAGCTGTTGGTGCAGTCTGCACTGGAATACTTCAACACGGACGCCATCGGCGATCACCTCGCACAGACGGCGGTGTCGTTGGCTGGGCCCCAAATCCGCCTCGAGCGCATCTCCTATTGCATACAGCTGGCTAACAAATGACAAGTTGAAATCAATACTCAAAAAGAATTGAACCGCTTGACCTAAGAAATTTATTGATCGGTGCTTTCAAGGATATTCGTCTAACGATTAAGGATGCACGTTCTGCCTCGAGTAAGTCGGACTCCCAGGGTTGACGGAAAAAGCTGTCACGTCGCCTAGGGAGAATTGCAAGCGTCTCATGCGAAGGAGGGCTTCTACCGGCGGTTTTGATGACCTAATTATTAATCCTAACCAAATGAAGAGCAAAACGTTTGACATATCAGACGTGAAAATCACAGAGGTTTCACCTAACGTCACCACGTGGGAGAGGACTGCCGAGCAACGGATGATTCCCATATCCTAACAAAGGCCTCTTTTGCCATATTCAAGCTACGCATCGTGACCATCTGACCACGTACTAATTTCACGTCGGAAGTGGTTGTTCAAGGGGGCGAAAGAACTGAGTGTAAAGCAACCCACATCCTAGAAGTGAAGAGCTATTGATGTAGTAGCAAGTACATCGACATACATTTCACAGAATATAAAAAGAATCATGAAATATCAGAATATGACACAATGAAAAGTGTGCCCACTGATTCAACATGCCTCAAGGGGGAAGGAAATAACATCACGAAGATAGAAACTGGCGTTGCAACAGTAGAACACACAAGCACTTGCAAAGTGCTGCGCGCCAACGACAATGGCAGCCAGGAAATTGTAAAAAAAGTCAGAGTGGGGGGTTTTTGTGGGAGCCAGTTGCTCCAGCAAAAGAACTTGACCGGATAACGTCATCGAGAAAGGTCCGTCACAAATGACGATGCAAGCAACCCAGGCGTAGACACATGGAAACACGTGATAGACCAGTTCGACGAGAGGAATATACCCACATTGAAGAAATGCTTGCAGGAAACAACAAAGCAGTTTTTAAAGGAAGTAGAAGGTTTAAAATTAAAAAAAGATGCCCAAACGGATGCAAACAAGCTAAGTACATGCCTTGAGCATGAAGTAAGACAGAGACAGGACGAGGTGATAAAGCTTGGAATAAAGAATTTGCGACCAAACAAAACCAACAACATATTCAATGCTAGGACAAACACTCATACCCATAAGAGAGTCCGACATTGAAGTCAACAGAAGAGGAGAGAAATAAGATTTGTTAGAATGGATGATGAAGAGTCACCCATGATAAGACGTCGACACTTGAAGAAAGACAAAAAGCTTGATAAAATTGTTCCTTTTCTAGTCTAAAGACGGAGAAAAAACAAGAACAGTAACTATTTGGTACCAGTTGAACAATTAATCGTTGACTACTTTCTCATCAGTATAATCAACGTCCAGTACACTACATTGTATATTATTCTGCCCGATTTGATACAGACACTCAAAATGAAGACTAGAGTACATTTTAATGGTAGAAATTCAAATACTACCATTTCAGACTGCAAGAAATGCAGCAGCATCGCGGTGTTCACTTATGTAACTGAACTGGAGACTGTGCGCTCATCACCCGACAGAATGGCGTTTCTTAATGATTGAATTCCTTTGGCGATATCTTTGTTAACCGATAAAGTTATCAATAATTAAGGCCAATCAAGTTTTATCTCAGACGAGTTACAGGCGGGAGGCAAATGTCCGCTCGTAGAGATACTTCCTCTATCGTCCTAATCAATTCAACAAGTTAAATGCAGAAGCAGTAAGGGAAAATCACCACAAAAGGGCATTCTTGTCAAATAATAGGCAGCAATGATAGGCAATTAAAATCCTAAAAACTAACAGGCTCACTCTGGCGACCGGGATCACAGAAGTTGCCTCGGCCGTTCACTGAAATGCGCACCAGTACAAACACGGTCACCGTCGCTCCACTAAAACAAAATGCAAATTTAGTGTTATTTCCAAACCAATTCAGTGTCCCGTCTATGATCATAGCAAAACATGTTTTGCTGTATTGTTAAAAAAAATTATGCACGCATTTAGTGGCAATACTACCGCCGTCGATAGGGGGAATAAGCTGATACACATCTAATTATTTATTGTTTTCATACCTATCGCAACTTGCTCATTTTTATTATTCAAACCTTTTAAATATGAATATGTATTTGAATATGGCGTATTTTACGCAGCACGTGAAGACCCACTGGTGAGTGTGCACATAGCAGCAAAATCGAGGCGATGAACCTAATGAGGGAGGGCGAATGGGAGAAAGTGGAATAGGAAAACCCGAGGGAGTAGGCGAAATTGCTTTTCACTGACATTTTTACGAGGAGAGAGAGGAAAGCGAGGACAGCGGTGTAAGAAACCGTGATAAGGCAGGCGGGAGGGGAAGCGGATATTTTTTCAAGCATTGTATTGTGCCTTGTTGCCTGACGAAATGGTCACCTGAGAAGGTGAATGGTATTCTGCGCCCAAATAGGAGGGTCATAAGTAAAGAGGAGCATAGATTATGGCCTACGTTTAGCAGTGGGCAGGTTAGTCATTTGTATGTTGGATGGAACAGCGTTGAAGAGAGGTGGAAATATGGCATTGTCGGAGTTAGATGGACATCGGAACAATGGGCTATGCCTCATTCAATTTGATAATAATCTAAGCAACGTCGTTAATGACATTGAGCAAGGTGGGAAGGGCTTACACTTAATGAATAATGACTTGAGTTATAATATGACAAATTTATGGACAACGGTAACGGAAGCCAGAAAACATTAAACAAAAGAGAAGAGCATTTGGAGCCCACTTCATTGGGGGAGAAATGGAGATAGTGGGGAGAAAGGAGAAAGCTTTACGATTGTTTTAGTGGGCAGGGTTGCTGTGGATTGTGTGGTTGGTTATATTTGTGTACGATTGCGTTCGCGGTCTCGGGAGTGAGCGAGTTAGTTTAGAATTGTATAGTCGCTTATGATGATTACCAAGTATTCCTCATAAATGTTTCTTGACGACACGTTCTCACGAATTCTGTAGGTGGCATGTAATGATGCGTGGGGCTGTGGTGTTAAGTCGGTTGGAAGGTATGAAAAGGTTGTTTAGTGAGTTAACTTGTACCTCTTGTCGCCTAAGCTCATTAGTCCGACATTTGTCACTTTCCTTGCGGGCAAACAATGACCAATCAAGTCTGTTCATCCTGGTAAAGAACTCCTCCAGGCCTATATGCCAATTCATTCGTTAGATTTCTTTGCACCACTGAAAAGGTGGTGGAATTGCCCCTTAAGTATCATATGATATCATTTTTGGGCAGCTAGGATTTGTGTGACGAATTGTAAAAGTATTGTGTGAGTGATAAGAAGACTTTAGATTAGATTATTCCCCTTTGTAATAATAAGTCATGGTGCAGTTTGGACAATCTCGGGAGGGCGCAGACCGCACCTTGCGATGAAGTGTAGGCGACTTTGAAATGGCTTCGTAGTAGTTGCATTGTTGCATAAACGCGGTCTTTCAGTTGATGTTAACGTACGGGTTGGTAGGTAGCGTGTTCTGTCGCTTGCAATTTCATTAGATTAATGCTAACTTGGACCGCCGTAAATGTGTGATATGTGTACACGACCACCTTTGAAGCGTTAATTGTCTTAGGAAAAATGTTCACATTATGAATATCACGATGTGTGCCACCGCCCCTAAGATTTGTGCTATTCTCCCAGATTATCAAACCACCGGCGGCATTATTATCCATGAGGCACCTCGGTAGTTCTTGCCTGACGGTGTGGCTCTGATGCGGGTGGATTTTCGCCGTGATAGAATATAAGACTACTAAGACATTGATGTTGTTGTTTACCTTTGTAGATTTTAAAGGGAAGAAGATGCCATTGATCCATGTAACACCAATTGATCAACGCGTAGGCAGTATGGAAGTACTAATGCCGGAGTTGTCCCTAGATGGCAATGGGGAGATTGATAAGGGACCACCAACAGGAGGAGAGCAGAAAAAAGTGACACACGAGGAAAGTGAAGAAAGCCCCATGTTAGGGGATTACCAGATTGAGATTGAAAGAATGCACTGAGGCCCGATGGAAGTGCGTCTCAAACGATTCATAGAATGGGTGATACTACTACTACTCAAGTCACAGGTACCCGCCGGAAGACGAAGAACAAGCGGAAGAATTGGAAGAGTTTTATTGTTAGCATATCAACAAACTGATCTATGAACATGAACTGTTGGTTACTTGGTAGCCCTATTATCTGCATTAGCGTGAATAAAGGGGCTGCTCTATTGGAGGACGATGGACACCTATTACATCTGCCTCTTCCACCGGAAGCAATAAAATACCCTCATTAGTCTTCTCTTCCGATACAAAATAGGAAAAGTTGTCGCGTTCCAATGCCAAGAATTTGATACCTACTTCCACCGATGCTTCCAAAGAATGTATTTTTTCAGTCAATGATCACTCATAACCCATTAGGGAGGACTACGTTGACCTGAAGATGAAGTGAACGCTCACAGATTTGCTTGAGTGCTTTTCCTACGGACTCATAGTCCTCTTCCTCAGAATCCTCTTCCCATGGTAATGCCCCCAATTATAATTCGTCCTCTCCTTCTGCCTCTGTTTCTTTTGATTTCGTGAATTGAGTTTCAGTTCCACATTCTATCATTTGGGGTAATGTGGCGTGGCCTTGGGAACCACGCTGGGTGTGGCCAAATAAAGAAGGACCAGAGTCGATTATGCCTTCAAAGCGGAAAGAAGTCACCGAGGGCAGGGTAAAGACGGCGCCATCTCACAGAGGCTTGTAATGTACTTTCAGCAACATGCTGAATATTCATTCCGTCGAGGTTTTGCTAATCCGTGGTGCACCTCCAACTTCGAAGTTGGTGAATCGTCTACTCAACCCTGCTAATTAAGATTGGAAAAAGACGTGACTTGAGTCCATAAACTACCAATGTGAGTTAGAAGGTTGCGCAGTAATTCAACTTCCATCGGTCCCCAATGATTTGGTCTCCTGTCACGGCTGTCTTCCATGTGTCTTCGCCACGCGCCTCGACGTACGACGTCGGAAGGTGTAGACTGCTACGCTGTTAGAGCGAATTAACGCAAGCTTAACTTTTCGAGCCATCGAGATTGCATCAATTTCTGTACTTTCACGCCTCCACTGCAAGTGAGCTTCGAGTACCTCTCGCTGCGCACTGTTTAGGTACGAGGCAAACAATCTCGCAGGGTTAGCGGAGTGATTATTTTCCTTCACAATCGGATTATCCTACTCTCATTTCTCTAACCTGCGAAGGGAACGTGAGGAAGAATGAAGAAGAAATAAGGAATATCTGCTCACACTTAGGGACGGGGAATGTTGCAAATGAGTCTTTTCGACTTGGATGGAAATTAGTGTAGTGTAGCCAGTTGTTTTTTGCAGCCTTAGTTGGAACGATTGGTGACGAAGGCGATGTAATTGTGAAATTGCTGCGCTAGTGGAGTTGTCTTCCCCATATCATGGCACAATGCGTGTGTATCTATCGGCGTTGCACGGTTTGTGGCAGTAAGAAAGACAACCTTGGCGCCTAATTGGTGTAGGCAACGGTGTGAAACAGTTGAAGCATTTTAAGAAAATGCCTTTACATCGGAGAAATGAAATGGGTTACTTGTTTGACATGGCCACGACTTGTTAAATCTTGAGGGCATCGGTTTTTATAGCGAATGTAGTGTTCGGTCTCAGTGAACCGTATGCAATACTAATTCTTCCCTCTTCGATTTCAGAGAAATGCAATGGAGGAGGTTGATAAGTGATGTTCAGAAGGGTTGGACCAATGGCCTGGTGTCTGAATGTGCGCCGTTACGATGGGAAGTTGAGGAACATGCGGCTGTGCCTGGAGAGAGAATTTGGTGGTGAAGTGGTGCATTTCGCGCAGCTGTTTCTTTAGTCATGTTTGGGATATACATGGGAGTTGGATGGCTTGAACTGCCTCATTCTATTATAACCCTAACTCTGTCATTCCCTTCACCCTTCTCTAACAAGAGGAATGAAGGTAGCCAACATTGTGCATGGTGTTGGGTAGCTTAATTGCGCTGAATGGCAGTGAAGTATTTTCACGTCTCTATCCAAAAGAAAATCGTCACTGCTGCGACAAAACAGTGAGGATGGAATGGAGACCGCACACGTATCCTCCTCTGACCGCTCCACACGGCCACAACAACGATGGCAAATGGACGACGTGGCTTCTTCTACCGAGTGCCGCTTGCAGCGCCTACTTGGTGGAATTTGAGGAAGTTCCTTGACGCCCCCTTAAATAGGCACTCGAGAGTGCAGAGAGTGTAACTCATCAGTTAACTGTGACTGGATGTTGGTTGGTAGGGTTTCATTCACGGGAGACGTCTTCTCGATTGAAAACCCATCCACCACTCAGGACATGAAGGGCAATCAGCGTAGTTCTCAGACCATTTCCACTCCAAAACAAATCAAATCAGAAATAGTTAGTCACTCTGTCGTATTCCGCCAACTTCTCAGACATGACTGACCCAACGTACCCAACTCACCATGAGGTGACACGAGAAGTCTTTATCGTAGAACAGAGCTGTTGAGTGAAAATGATGAAAAGGTAAAAGTTGATTTTCTAGAGGAAGCCTTCTTGAATGAGAGAAGTCAGAGGAAAGGAACATCCAAAGTCACCGAAGAAGACAATGTGCTGGAGAGGAGTGGGGAGTGAATGGATGTAGAACAGCTAATTGAACTCGTCGCGGCATGTGTTAGTGTATTTGGATAATGTCACGACGCACACACCGACCTCAAACCAACGCCTTACACTCAAAATTCACTAAACTAACTACTCCCTCAGACCTCCCTCACCGCGACAACGCTCACACCGTTGATTTTAGCTACGCATAACACAAACACTTTCCACATGTAACTGTCTCCTTTCGCTCCAACTCGCCTCTCACATCTTCACCGCCATTCTCATCGACTTCTTCACTCGTAGGTGATGGATGAAGCTATGTCCGACCCACTGTCGCCTTGGCACTTTCAACTAACTCACCTTAGCCATGAAGGGGAGAGGAAACTAAAGGAGAGGAGAGGCTCTGTTTCCGACGTCGCGGTCGGATAGTTTCTTGGGTTAGTGATCTGTGCTAAATAAGGAGGCCACTGGGATGAGTGTTGGAATGAAGGCGAGCCCCATGAAAACAGCCGGTGCGGCTTTCTTCTTCGACACATCCGAGGCAGAATGGCAATTTTCTCATCGCAGCACCACCCTGCTGTACACATTGTGAGGCGGACACATTCTCGGCAATGGACATTCTCGTCGTGGATGCTAAGCAGGCACCGCGCATTTACGACTTCGCGGAATGGTGAGTGACGAGATAAGATGTGGAGAACAGATGGAGATCTTGAGGCGTTCCACGCACGGGTGTAAGCGGAAGCGAAGTAACGGACAGTCACGCGTTAATGAAGGCAACTGAGCGGTCACAGACGCTGCTGTAATTGTGGAGAACTTGATGAATTTTCGTAGACAATAGAGCCCACCTACCCACCAACCTACTCACTTGCCTGCCAGTCTGCCCTGAGGAGGCACTGTCCTTGTTCAGACAGTGCTGGCAGTGGGAACCCAGTACGCATCGACAACATTCGTCACCTCTTTGACTGCATTGCAAAGTTAAAGCGTAAGTGGAAGACATGAAGAGTCCGAGAAGGCTTCTCACTGCCACCCAACAAGCCATCACAAATGCGTTCAAGATGGGGAAGGATAATTGAACTCGAGATGTAACTTCTCCTCCTCCTGCCTTGGAGGATTGAAAATTAAACTCAAGAATCTGTGAATTTCAATTATTCTGCGAAATTAGAATCCAAATTTCAGGCTTAACTTCACTTCGTTGCCTGTAGTAGCCGCCCATATGGAGCCGTACGACCATCAGCAAACAAGTCGAAGGGTGCTCAGAGCAGATCGATCAACTCGAATCTTCGCGGCTTCACAGGCTCAGAAAGCGTGTATCGCAATCATTGTGGCTCGCATGTCACGGAGATAAAGGCGCAGATGACGTGGCTGTGGAGGAAATGGAGAGAAGATTGTTGCGTCAGAACTCGCCAGTGGATCGAAGAAGTTGGCGTCGTGACACCGACGAGAAACATGTGAGTCAGGACGTGTTGAAGTTGGCTGGACGACGTTGCACCCAAAGATAGATCAGTCGCGCTGTACAGAGGATTTTCAGAGGACATGGGGGATCTTTCATTCCACCCCTTCATCCTCCTTCACCTCGCCCCCTTTTCCATGTCACTTTGAGACGTCGTAGCCCGCAAACAAAATCTATGTTAAATCACACAGAGAATATTTATTGTTTCAACTAATTACCTTGCGTTTCTACTCCTGCTCCACCTCAGCAGCACAAGCTTGGAGGTAAGACACGAAAAACAGTAAAAACAACGCTATCAACGCTCGTTATAACATTCTTTCACTTGATAATCACATTTGGGTTCAACATAGAATTGCCCAGATGGCATTCTTCCGCTAGTTAACCACCTTACTCCCTCCCTACTTCAGACTGTCCACATTTGTGCAATAATTAGACGAAAGTACGGCCCGAAATATTGGCGAGACACAGGTGGGGGACGGTGCGTATCGTGTGGAAAGTGTGGAAAGAAGGCGAGTTCCCTTAGTGGGAAGGCGTTAAGAGAGAGGAGGATGGTAGCCAGGGGACAAGCCATATTCACCGACAATGGACTCATTCTCTACCCATTAATCTGTCCCACGGGGCCCCGTCGATCTTTTTCTAGTCAACCAGTCGGGTTTGC
The DNA here is from genome assembly GCA_017562135.1 of Dipylidium caninum. Classification (NCBI taxonomy): domain Eukaryota; kingdom Metazoa; phylum Platyhelminthes; class Cestoda; order Cyclophyllidea; family Dipylidiidae; genus Dipylidium; species Dipylidium caninum. Next base: position 84,480 of record QEYB01000190.1, on the reverse strand, counting down.
TTTGCCGCTCGCGATGTTTACAATTTAATTTGGGTGTGGCAAAGAGCCTTATCTGTGCCTATGAGTTGGCACTTGAGAATGAGCGAAGCGAGGGATGGTGTGGCGTGCTGTTTTGCAGAGTGGGATTATGAAGAGAGAGAGAAATTTAAGAATATCGGTTAACATCTCACAAGAATGCGGAAATTGGAACAGAGAAGATGGCCCTCTTCGTCTACTGAACTAACGAACAAGGTTTGACGCTTCAATATTTATGCAGCCTAGGCCACGTTTCTAATGGTTCCGTAAGCCAAAACAGACAGGCATGACATCGGATTTAAGTTGTTTCATGACAACCGCGGTTTGCTAGTTACCAATTTTTATTATGCCGCGGCTCATTAATCTCCTTTAAATTAAAAAGGAGTTATTAACTCCACCTCTGAAACAGGCAAATTTTGCTCGGGATTACACGAAGAAGCATCCGTTATTCCAAACCGTCTCTTCAGCGTCATTCTGACCCTGATAGGGGTCCCTTATCCTAAGGGTAATCAAATAGGGGCACTGTCACCCCACTTTGTGGTCATATGATTTTTATTTTAAAGTAGTTTTTACGTAAGTCCCACATCGGATATTAAATGTTATTTGAAATAACTTCCTTCTTTCGCCTCTAATGTTACTCTCTTTCTTGATACATGTCTTTCTTCTTCATGGAGTCATGTGTTTTCCTTCCCCTTTTCTATGCAGATTGCCAATTTAAATTATTCTTTCCACTTTAATTCGTTTAAGACTCCGTCACGGGGCTGTTGATGACACTGTCCGTACTTTCTTGTTACACTCTGTACTTAATCATGCGCAGATTGCTAGCTGAAGAGAACCCATTGGAAGAACTTATGTCGCCCATTTGCCAGAGTTCGTGTGGAGCATGCGGTCTCGACTTACCCTCTGACCTTGCCATAGTACACTTGTGTTGTGCTTTATGCTTACTCGTTTTGTGTACCATTGCTTCTCAAAATATGGATTGAATGAAGAACAGCTCTCGCAACAAGAGTTCGGCAGATGGTTAGTCTATACAAAGTCGAAGAATCGTAGGAGTCGCATTGGAAGGCAGCGTGTTGGTGGAAATGGGAATTTAATGAAACCTGACGACTGCTAGAAGGGAAGTAGGTTGAAGGGTGCCACGCATCAGCCTCGCCTTGTTCTCATGTTCCACGCTCATACCTTGAAGGTACCACTCTCGATTGCTAAGCCAAGATTGAGGAATTACAGAGAGGCAGTAGGGGCCAAGAGTTGATTTCAAACATACGCCACATCTCGCCGGAGACACCATTTTGCATTTGACTCAAAGAAGGCAGAGTTACCACTAAGTCCTCCCCCCCTCCCCCGCGAAAATGGGCTCCTTATCTCTGGCGAGGCAAAACAACATTATAACAAGGCTGTGCAAAAAAATGCGCTCCGGCGCTCTTGTTTCGCTAATGTGATGTGACGGTGGAGAAGCAGGTCAAAAAAATTTGCAAGAATGCATTCTAAACACCGTACAGGCACTAGACGAAGGGCAGAGACAACATCGGATTGCCTGACGGACACCACGCTCCTGCCGAAAAGAGAGAGAGAGACGAGCTTACTCTCGTGCAGCAAGACGAAGTTGTAGCGACATGGAGGCGGCGCCAATGTGATGCCTTGTGGATGGACTTTGAGGACTAAAATTCGTGCTTCTATTAAGCAAAGCAGTACCCACTTAATAAGGCCTCTTTGAGTATCGCCGACGGTTAGAAATGCGATCGGACACGGTTCATGTGTGAGATTTGCTAAGTTAGAATTGCAGGAATGAAGGAAGCTTGAGTGCCCAACACTCTCATCGCCGCATATCTTGCCTCACGTCTCCTTGGCACAGGAAGTCGGTCAAGAATTTACTTCTCAGATGTGACCCTCAATGAAGCCTTGCTTTCAGACGTCTCTGATGCAGAGGGAAATCGCCACTGCTGCGCCGAAGCAGCGAGAGTGGACTGGAGAAAGGACACATGATCATCTCTCTGCTTCTAATGGCTTCTCTTTAACCAGCATTTGCGCGATATAAAGCATTGGTCGCAACAGAATACGGCAAAAGGAAAAGTGTTGCTTGCAGTGCCCTCCTGATTCGATAAAAGGATAGCCCCCTTACGGGGCCTTAAATAAGTCCAAAAGTCGGTCACCTTCTTTGGACTGCAACTCAGGCCGCACAGAGGAGCAGGCACTTGATCGTGCAAAGGTGGAGACCAGTCATTAATTTACATCAGGCTAGTCCTTGACGAGATCACTAGTCAACTGTGACTGGAAATCAGTTGATGTGTTTCATTCACGGCTGGGATCTTCTCGATTGCAACTCTGCTTGCCACTCACCACATGGGCATGAGTGGAGAGCCACGGGACTAACACGTTTCAGTGTTGGCAGAGAGAACACAATACACTCAATTGAAGTATAAGTGGGAGACGGGATTTGGCCACATTCTCGGCACAATACGCCTTTTGAAGTAGGTTGTCTCAGCGTGGCTGCCAAATTGCTCCACAGAGCACATTGCCTTCATTTAGACTTGGAAGACTGTGGCGTGCAAATAGCCCACGTGCATATGTACAGATGATGGTACCTTTTTTAGGAAGAAAACTTCGTTTTTCATGTGGCCTTGAGTTTGAGAAACGCGGGATAAAACTCGACACCGACATCCCAAGGCGATATGAAATACCGCAACTCATTTCACCCTCGACATCCATATGGTCTGATATCGTCAGTCACTCCTTTGTACGTATGACAATTTCTCAGTGAACACGAGCGATCGCCAGCTCGAGGTTGCCTCCGCTCCATTCCTCTTCTCTACTCCACGCTCCACCTTTACGCTCAGAAGAGTAACAAGTGAAGTTCAGCATGCGGCCTTAGCTTTTATGGTCGAAGTGTGTGACTATTGTGGACGCTGTCGTGTTACACCACCCATTTTCACTATCTCGGTTCTCGGGGTGCACAAAATTATTTCAATCCCACTTTCACCGTATTCGCCCATTGACGTTTGTCAAAGGGTGTCAACAATGTCATTCTGCTTTAGATGACCCGCTGAAGCACACACTGACCGTTAGGCCTGAGGAAATTCTACCTTCGGCTTCGCACCCGGGTATTTCAAGTGGATCATGCTCTCTGCCATCCGCCACCCGCTCAACTTTCGTGTGTCAGTAGAGGGCACAGAAGACTTGAAGGCGAGGCCCGGAAGCGTCAGCGAAATGGCATACAGACATGTTAACAGAAGTAGCAGGCAAACGGGAGCTGATTTTCACTAGCTAATCATAATTTTGCCATCGTTTTATGCTCTATTTAACATCAGTCCGATTCCTCTGCCGCCATCGCTTACCATCGTTTCACACACCTTTACCCTCCCTCTCCTCTCTTGCCTCTCTCCCTCGCAAAAGTGCCTTTCAGCCCCACTCTCGTCCCATTCTCCTCAACCTTACTCGTTCTCAAGCCCTCAAGGCCAGTTACCCGCAGTGGGCCCATTGCCTCTATTTGCCTATTGCAGAAAGGTAAATGAAAGTGACGAGAAAGGGAGATATTTTGCGATAGTTTTAGTGGATCAGAAGTGGTAGTTCATTGGATTGGTTGTGAATTGATCGGTTGGGGGATGCCATTGAGCGACCGAGGCTGCGATATTCGCACTCTCCAAAGGCAATATTTTAGTGAGAGTGTTACTTAGTATTTATCAAGCATGCTTTTTGATGGTAAATCCTCACCACTTCTGTAGCTGACACGTAATTCTGCGTGAGACCGTAGCGGAAGGTTATGTGAAAGAGCAAAATATGTTGTATAGTGAGTTTACTCATACTCATTTTCGTCTAAGCTCATTAATCGGACGGTTGTCAATTCATTGTAGACAACCGAGAACCAATTAGGTCAGTTTGTGTTGGTAAAGTACTACTCCAGGCCTTTTTGCCCGATCTTTTGGAACAATTTTTTGCTCCATAGAAAGGAAGCAAAATTGCTACACAAGGTACCCTATGATATCTATGTTGGGCAAAAACGATTTTTATGACGAAATGCAAAACGTGTACGAAGACCCAATAGTCGGATTCCGTAATGGAATATATCCTTTTGTAGGAAGCGTTCTTTATTTAATTTGGACAATCTTTACTCGAAAGAGGACTTTCACACCCTCGACGAGGCGCTTCACGTCATAGTGAACCGGAGCACCCGTCCACTAAAGCACTAAAATGGGCTGCTGGCGTGTCTAAAGTTTTATTTCCTAAAAAGACTTTAAGTGGCTTATTTGATGCAATGAGTAATTGCACCATGATTCCACATATGCTTTACTTTTGCCTCCTTGAATTCCTCTTTCTTGGCTTTGGCCTGGCTCTATTAGATGTGGACAGTTTTTTGGCCCGCACGCTTCCTTGTGAAAAACTTTCTTTCAAATAATAAGAAGGGAGGATATTAGCCCCACAAGTGGGGTGAGTGAGCACATGCCGGTCAGTCTCTCATTTCATTCCGCAAAATCAAACCAGAGGCACAACCATGTTGCAGGTCTTCTGCAGACCCGCCTTCAAGGGGCCCGACGTGTGGTGTTTAGGCAGCCTTGAGTTCCTCAGGAACGTTCCTTCTACAAACTGGACCCCTTACTGCTGGGAAACTGTGGAGAGCGTAGCAGACTGCTGTGGTGATCTGCATGCAGGGATTTGTATGGCGCTTCTTCTGATTTACTCGGGAAACTCGGGGTCTCTCGCTTCGCACAGAAGCCCTGTGGAATAGAAAGTCTTAAACGGAAGTAATGTCTAAAGGTACTGACAAGCCTTTCGTCACATGGCAACTAAGCGCCCATTTCACACAACCTCGAAAATAGGTGCCTATCAACATAGCACCTGCGCAACCACCAGCCAAAAGTACACATTGCTGAAAAGACCACCGGCAACAGACTTACCGAGGGGTTCTGTACTGTCACAATAAACGTGATGAATGCCGCAAAGTAGACGTAGATGGGCGTGGCGCCCGTCTCCACAACCCGACCGGCGGCAGAATCAGGGAGGGTAGAGAAACCTATCGCCTTGATCATCTCGGAGGATAAAGAGGCGACTGAGTCGGTATTCTCACATGAGGCTGCACCGCCTGCAAGTTCTCGACCGTCTTGCATACGCACTTTGTAAGCAAAAATAAGACGAACCCATGTCCTACGAACTTTCGTATAAGGATTCACCTTCATAATTGTGTGTCAGACCTCTACAAAGACGTCTTTACTCCCGCTTGTAGCTATCAAGATATAAACTGAGAGATGAGGATTTAGCAAATTTAAAAAATACCTTTCGACTGCTGACGCCTCACTACTTGCTGTATGCAGAATACTGGAGGATGCCTTTAGATACCTATTTGAACCCTTCACAATAAGAGTGAACAAGACGAGATGTCCACCAACACAGAGTTTCAGTAGCACTGCATGGTTGGACATTGGCAGTCACACCTAAAGTCAACCCACTGTGGGGGAGCGGTCATCGCATCCGCTCCCCTCCACATCCGACCACGAAGTCGTGAACCCGAGGTGCTAACTTCGCTGTCACGACGAGACTTCCTACTCTGAAAGACTGTGACGAGAATGTGGACGAACGACGCCTTCCACTTATACATCAATTCGGCGTATTGCGTTCTCTCGGTCAAGATTGCCTGAATTATGACTGAAAGATGACGTCAGGTCCCCAGTCACCGCAATCTCGAATACGGCTTCTCTGGCAGCCTAATTTGCAGTCGAATGAAGCTGATCGACGTTTGGGTCTATTTAAGGCTTCGTCACGCGGCTTCCGTCAGTTCAACCAAGCGAGCGCTGTAAGTGGCACTTATCAACCGGTTCTATCATGCTTAAATTTGTTTTTTGATGGTGCGGCTATGGCAGCTGAAGGAGAGTAGCTGGAAGCAGAGAGATCACTGGCTGCACAGTCTCCACTCCACTATCACTGCCTCGATGCCAACTAACCAATCAACGTGGTAGATAGTCGCCACGTTGGTCCAACTCCGCAATTTGGTAACGCTGCATGCTGGGGGCCTTTTGTGATGTATGATAAGAGAAAGTCGATGAGTGAAACGAAAGCGTGGATTCATTTGAGAATTAACAAACCAAGAGCCTGCACCAGATTAGTCATAGTCACGGGGAGAGGACGGATTCACTTCAAGACTCAGTCGCCACTTCTGTACATCTGCAAAGACCTCCAATGCCTCAGGTCGACCGAGGAGATCGCGACTTAAACCTACGATCGTTCATAAACAGACGAATAAGTTTGTCAGGTTGGAGAACAAGTGCTAAATTCCTAAGTTGGTTAATTCGGAACGCTTAATGGTGCAAGTTAATTACACATTATATCACTTAGTGAGTGGGCTGTTGGGGCTGACGAAGTGTGAGCACTTTGCTGCGGTCTCATTGTCTCACGACCTTCAATATTGTTACCGCTTTAGGCGGAGTCCATGCCAGGAAGGTGTAGGGAAAAATTGTGAGTAGCAGTTGATAGATGACTCCGTGTTGAACGACGATATTGTCAGTGTCTCCCCGAGTCGCTCTTTAAGGGTGTCGCCATTCCATGACACCCTCTGGATAACGATGCGAACTTAGATGGTTAACAGTCCAACGTGAACGGAAGAGTCAACGAGAGTCCGTTGCTGCAAGCGCACATTACTTAAGTGTTAGCCCGCACTCATTTGCATACTTCTGATTTTAATTAACGTCAAAGTGAGGTGAAGTAGAAAACGAAATGCAAACATGGCCTTTAAAAACAGCAAAGAAAATTTAAAGAGAAGAAGTAACAGTAGCGGAGAAGTCGCGGGATTTTGTATTACATGGAGAGGAAGGAGAGTCGGTGAGATCGTCTTTTCACTATGGGCAACTGATGAGGTGCGCGACCGAAGTATACTTCGTCCAACCGCAGTTAAATGCGAGCAACTTTCCACTCTGTCGAGATTAGAGGACACCATTTAGACATGACATCAACCCTACTCAACGATTTAACAAACTAGTGTGAAAGTGCTTATGAGCACGCATTTGCCATTTTTTTAATCCGCTACTTAAATTCCGGTTTGGTAGATGAGGAAGAGATCTGTCAGGGGAAGTGGAGGGAATTAAGCCCACATAATTTTCATCATGACGGCTTTCTGTTGTCCGACGGAAAAAAATTCCATTTCTTTAGGCGTTTCGCTTCTGCTTAAACCCTCTTTTATACGCAGAAGTTCGACTTATATACGTTTTGGTCGGTCAGTTGAAACCGTTGGAATGTGATGAAGACTAGTACTCGTTTATTTGATTTCTCCTTGGGACTGTGGTTGTTTTTCGTTGAGAGACAGGCTATATTGGAATATACCGTCAGCGGCGAGCGAATTAGCCAGGGACTACCTTTCAAATTGTTAAAACAGTCACCTCGTCCCGTCCTTCCTCGACTTTTATAGCCCCGGTGGGAGTGCAGATCACTGTAACTCGTCTTCCGAATAACTGCAATTCATCTACTCGCTAAATACTCCTCGAGCGTTCCACCGAAGTTCACGCTGTGACCTGTCAGCCGATAAGAGGTTGGAACTGTTCTTTCCTGCATCCTCCTCATACTCTGCATTCTAAACAGTGCTTTGAAAGTTCTTCATTCTGACACATTTGCCGAGTTGAGGTATTTGAGTTCTTCAATGTCATTCTTCCGGAAGGCCTTGGAGCACACGTCATCGTCTTCGGAAATTAAGGCTTCCACTTAGGAATCGACAAAAGACCATTTCTCTCGGTGATGCGCGCACCAGAGAGAACTGAGGTAAAACGAGTATTTATCTACGGTGAGCGGAATAAGGCAGCACTAAGGCGATGTCACACTCAGTAGCCTTACCGCATCGAGAGACATCCAGAAAGCGATGGTTAAAGATGGGTGGAAAGTTTTGACAGAATAGCTTATCGCTGACTAACCACAACTCATTGCCTTCATCGTGAGAGGCGGTGCCAGTAGTTGGCCCTCGCGTTTGGGAAACGGTGGTAGGTACAAATGAAGAGTTGTGTGGGCTTCTTCTTGCTTCCCCATATAATTCAATCGTGTGCTGATCATCGGAGGACAAAGAAATATTTCGAGTGGCGGCGCTGCCTCACGTACGTATAATGTATACCCAAGAAATGATGAAACTAACACTGCTTGAAGCTCACCGGTTAGCTAGTTAGACAGGGTCGATCGTGCGATTGAACCCTCATGTTCGACAAATGCATCTTCTCCCACCCTTTCACTCCTAACCCAACAAGGTAAACATCAGCGGAATTTCTAAAGGTGATCGTTAACGTCCTCCAACATGAGACTGTGTTGGTTCAGAATGAGGTGGAAACAAGCTAGCGTACACATTTCCTTGTGGTATCTGAACCTGTCTCAAGTTGATTGGCACCGGCGCCACCTGTCTCTGGCAGTGGTAAAGCTCCCGTGGTGCTGATAGCTTTGATGAGAAGGTGGACTTGTGTACTTACACGTCATCTTCATAATGCTGTCTTGGCACACGAGTAGTCTATGCAATCAGCGCTGAACGTATGTGACATATGGTGCACATAGACTAGAGGGAAGAACTGCTGACTCTCACATATCAAACGACTAACCGTGGGGTCTGTGGTGCAACCGTCATTCCCGTTAGGGATCCATGGAGCACAAAGAGACCCTTCTTGACTTCTCAACGTGTGCTGCGTACAACCGTCCTGGAACGTCGGGCGTGAACGATGGGTGTGAGATGTCTCTATGAGGAAACGTCGACTGCTAAGCCAAAATTGTTTCATCTCGACTCGTCTTTTTTCGTCCCGATTTCCTCAAATATACGCTACGTTGCATCTGTCCAACACTCTAGATTTCGTTTTGCCCTCCAAGATTTTTTAGGTGCACCTGCTGTCACTAAGCAATTTAATAAGGCACATTAACTGAAGGAACTTATTTCCACCTCATTCTCAACATACATGGCTATTTTAAGAATTATGCTATCGCCACTCAGGGTGAACTTGATGAGTTAAGGCTAGTCGGCAACTGACTGTTCTGTTTCAACTGTCCACTCACTTCTACTCAACCACCTACAAGATGTCGCTCTTCATGGCTTCGTGGGCAAACGAGAGACAATCCATCGGTGTGGGGAATCTCATAGGTGATGACCTCGGGCTTATCAAGTCTAATTTATTCCTCTCGGTGCACAGAAATACTAGTGCTATCTCAATTCCCAAGATGATACAACTCAAATAGACTTAGTGCACTGGAGGGATACAAAGTATTTCGGCAGGCGGTCAAGGGACGCAAGAAAACGCACGCCAACCCCAAGCGGATGGGGTGGTCATCGTGAGGAAGTCGGTCTGACGTGGGAGCAGGGATCAGTGAGTGAATGAATTGCAGTCAGGGGAGCTTAACTTAAACAAAATCATTCCGTGGACGAGTTGCAGTTAAGTGGACTCAGCACAAAACTATAAAAAATTGGTTGAGAATAACGGTAGTGGGTGACTGTTCTCGCAATGTGCAGAGAGCGTTCTTCCCTCAACAGCATTTTCCTTCGCAGCTAGCCAGTGATGGAACCTTCCACTGTCGGGATCTCTCCCCAATAGAGAAAACAAAATAGTGTTAGTCTTCATCATATTCCAACGGTTTCAACTCACCGACCGGATTGTAGGTACGAAGAAAATCTGCACATAAAATAGGGCCAGAGGGGAAAGACAAGCCTACGAAAAAGGTATCCTTTCTTTGGGGTAAAAGAAAGCGATTACAATGTGAATTACGCCGGCCAAGCTTCCTTCGATCCCTCCATAGATCTCGTCCCAACCCATAAAACCCATTTTTAGAATGGGACTTTTTGAGAAGTCAGGCGGATGAAGGGAATTGCCAAATTAGTACTCATTCACCTTTTCCACACAGGCCTGTTAATCGTCGAGTGGGGTCGTCATCCTATAATATAGACAGAGAATAATTTTGTTGGCATTCAATTGCAATTGGGAGGACTCTGCTTTGACCGTATACATCAATAGTTGCCAAAGTGAAATGAGGGAATCTTCAACTCTCCTTGTAATGCGAGTTTCAGTGATTTCTTTCACACCAGTAGTATTTTCCCTGCTGCCCTCTAAATCACCTCCACGTGTTTGCAAATTGCCGTTTGAATTTTCCCTTCCTCTTCCACCTCACCTCACCTCGACGTAAACTATAATCGAAAGTTCGCGCATGCGCACAGCCTCACATTATTTGCGTGATGCGTGTTTGCAGCTACGAGCTCCCATTGACGCTTCCATTCACTTGCGATTGAAAACAGCCCAAGTCCGCGTCGATCTCCGGGGATGTCATGGAATAACGACATCCTTAATTAGCGGCGCAAAATTGCTTGGACGATGATACACTCGGGTAGGCACTGACAATATCTTCGTTCAACACATCGTCTTCTATCAACTGCTACTCACACTTCTTCCCCTAATCCTCCCTGCCATTGACTCCTCGTGCGGTCAATAGACTGAACTGGGAACTCAAGACTCTGGATACATGAGTGTTCACATTACATACAGAAAGGAAAAGCTAGGGCAGCTCAAAGTCTTTCCGCATAGACTCGGAAGACGACGTTAATTGGGATTGTGTTATGGACATGCGACCGATCTTAGTGGGTGCGAAGAGGTAATGAAAAAAGCTGCTGGGGTTGAAAGGTTTCAAGGCTCTTACCACATAAGCCTCAGCCCAAGCCTTTGACGAGGCTCCCTGTAAACCGTGCGGCTTGGTGGAAAATGGTCTAAACCAATTGTATCTGCTCTCGTAAGTCGGATAACTTCACTCACAACCACGATACGCAGTTTAATGATAAGAGTAGGCATTCGAGCTAGCTCCTTCTGCCATGCCACATCGCGTACGTCTTCTAGTCGTCCTTGTGTATGTCATCGCGTGGGAATATCTGCCCTGCCGACGTAATTCGTAGTGATGCGACGCATAAGCTTTCCTAGCCTGAAATTGATGCCACGGTACTTAGCTTAATAAATGGTGGTTCTTAAGCATGATTTCTGAAATTCCACATTTTCACTTAATCCTGTTTGTCTTGTCGTCCTTTGTATCATGGTGAGGAAATGCTAGATTTCGGTAGGACGAGTGCTGTCATGTCGGGCCAAGAGACCACAGTTCTTCTGGAGGGGATAGAACCTAGACACTGAACACAGGAGGGGCCCAAGAGGCCGCTTTTGTAACTGGTGGAACCGGAAGTGTCGTCGAAACTGGCGAATGAGAGTGGAATGGCCAAGGAGACTGGGGCGAAAGGTGAGATCAAATCAGAGTCAATATGCTTGGCAGAGACCGTGATGAAAAGTGGTAAGTGGAAGGCCAAAGCTCAAGAGGAGATGAAAATAATGCCAAAAATAGAAACGCCAACGCAATTGGAAATGGAAGTGGAGGGAGGTTGGGAAGAGGAGGCGGAAACAGAGATGGAAGCAGACATGAAAGCGGAGGCGGAGAGGAAGCAGGAAGACGAGTGGGATGGAGGAAGAGGGGAAGGAGGAATAAACACAAAGGAATCATTATTAGAGGTAGAGAAACAGAAGCAAAAGAAGCGGACGAATTACAACTTGTCTGGATATTCATCGGGAAAAAACGGCACGAAGGCTGTTTGCAGACAACATGCTCAAAAGACAATACCCCACCTATACCAGTTGTCCGCCTCTCAGCGTCTAACTTCAAAGTCGCTCGTTCCACGTTGACATTATTCCATTTCTCGTACGTACTTTGACTAAAGAAACCATTCATCGACCTCAATGGGAAAAAAACGCTCCCAATTCCCTATTCCTACGATTGACTTGTCAAAACAAAGATTTCCACACTCACGTGGCTCCTCTCATCGCCTGTCACGGGACATCGTTCATTTCCCTGACTTCTGTAAATGGAATATGCGCGCTTTGCAATCTGTTGACAGTTGCGCCAGTTATTCTGTAAATCGGCGTGCCATATCAAATGCAAAATAATTCCCCTTCTTCCTCTATTACAAATTTTCTGCATCATTTCTTTATTAATTTGTGTCAAATGTGGGCAACATGCGATGATAATATTCTGCGAGGTTCATAGTACAACCTGCATTCGCTGTCTATAAATATCGTTTGCTCATTCTATTCACCTCTCGGCACTGCTTTCCTTCAAAGAGAATGTAGGTTCACGTTTATGCCTCAATGTCATTGACTCGACGCGAAGTGTAGAGGGAGGGAGGTGGCGAGGGAGACGCAAGTCGAACTATTGGAAGCTGGTAAGTAAATAACGCTTTGCCTCATCTGTCCCCACATCGCCTCCTCACTCCTTTTCACTCGAGATCTACGGCCTCTATCCTATCTTCTTATATCATCCCGTCAATTGGACTGCCTGATGGTGGCAACCTATCGTCACTAATTTAGTCTTCCACAAGTTTTCCACCATGAGTGTTTCCCCTTTACTCATTCAGCCACTGTTTCGACATTTTCGTGCAACATTCTGACACACAAGAGACACCTCACTCGCAGAAATTGCTTGTCGGTGAAGCTACAAACATCTATCACCTATTCAAGCATGTGCAACACCGTTGTTAATTGGTAAAGGGCAAATAGGCAGCTAGAAAAGAGGCTAAGATTAGTTATCTGGAGCCAGCTTCGAAGACGATCGGCTTGATTGAACCCTTTTTTGGCACTGCGTTTTGTCCATTTATTAGTAGGCAACTCCTCTATGAAGACTTCTACAACCTTCCTTTGAATACTTATCTTCGTGCAATTTTTTTTCTCTCTCCCCCCTGCACTCCCTTCCCTTCCGCTCCCCTCGCCTCCCAGCAGCGTGGACAAAAACAGCAGTCAGAGACGGTTTGGAAAGCAAGTAAGTCGTGAGCCAAGTGGAGAGAAACCGACATTCCGCGAATGGAAAGTCTGATGAGAGAGAAACGTTTTTGTGCCCCCACTCAGAAGAAAACCCTTCGCATCCACCGACGACTGTCTTCTCAAACAAATACAACAATTGTACGTCAGAATAAACCACTCGGGAAGGTGGCCTAGAAGGATAAACTATGCGGGTTAGTGTAAGCTTTCATTCAGTAATTCGTACAAGGAGTGTGCCTTCGCAGTTGTCTGCACCACATCGAGTCACGGTAAGTGACACACACATCCCAGAGATTGCAAGGAAATCATCGTCTAGCCTGGCATTGCTTTCGCGAATGTTAAATTTGCCTCTTTTCAATCTAGAGATCTTTTTGGTCCTCAGTTAAATGCTTATTAGGCGATTCTTAATTTTCGCTCGTGAACAGACATTGGAAAGATTTTGTTTACACGAATGGCGACACGGGAAATACCACAAGCTCTCTCATTTGATATCAAAATAGAAACAAAAATTTAGACTGTAGTCAAAACTTGAGGGAAAAAAGACATGTCTAGTGCCATATTGGTTGCACGTGCGAAAGAATTACCTAAAGTATTTGCCATGTAACGTGGCGTTTTGCAATTAAGAGATTAGGAATATGGCAAATGAAGTATAGTGAAACTGAAGATTGTCATTGGCAGTCTAAACCTGAAAACAACGATTTGTCAACGGTGTTACCCGCCTCCCCACTGCTAATCACTTCTATCTCCCACAAATCTTGTTTGATACTGCTTCTCCCTCAACCTTCTTCAACACCATGTCAATTCTTCCAAATCCTTATTGTACAAAATGCATTGCCTACACTGTTACCCGCCTCTCCCCTATTTGCCTCAATTTCTCACTATTTTAATACCACCTTCCCTCCGTCCTTCAACAAGAGGCATTGTCTTTTATCCATTCTATGCCGACTCTCTCCCAATTACCACCTATTACTTGTGACAAGGGTTTGCGCACGCTGACACCCACATCTGCAGTATTCCATTAAACCTCCTTTATTGCATTTTAACACTGCCTCCTTCACTTACTCCGCCCTTACGCCCTTCCGCAAATCTCGACATGCCCACTTCTACACACTATATCTTTCTTACAATGCCTCAAATTCCAACATTATATTCTTCTATTTGTCTACATAACTGTGTCTTTTGATGCACATCAACCAATGTAATTCGTCCACGTTCTCTTGTACACGTCATGCAAGCAGTCTGCAAGCCGTCCTATCTACCATATTTCCGAAATGTGCGCTCTTCTACCGTAACAGAACAACTTTGTCAGCATTCACTACGCTTACCCAATATTCATATCTCCAGAAGGCAAGCACTTTAGGCTAATTAACATGGAGCGAAAGACGAAGTAGCGAGTGAATGAACCAATTTCCTCTCTCTGCTGCTGTTCTTCCCCGATGGAAGAAGAATAGATAAGGATGCATCGCTAGGAGGCTTCAATCGGATGTGCACGTAGGCGAAGGAGAAAATAGACTTTCTAACCCTTAACTCAGCATCTCCTTTTGCGATTTCGATTAGTTAGTCTCAAGGCTAAATAAGGCTCATAATAGCATCTACGTTATAAATAACTCGGCCTGGCGATCCTTCCTCAAGTAGAAGAATGCTGTTTTTCTTGATTTTGCCAATTAGCCAAATGTGTCAGACATTTGAATGCCTATTGAGGAGAGTGCTTTCTGCTCCACGATGCCATCCATAAGTCAAATACTTACCTCAACTATGCCATTTCATGCAGAAATTCACTTCAACAGACAAAAGTCCATTTTACACTTCTTCCTCACGAGACATTCGCTCCGGTTCAGCCAATACCAATTCCCGCAATTTCTAAGAATTTGCCCACGCCGCTACCCGCTGGCCTGCCTGCTTGCCTCTCCTCCTCTCAATTAGTCACTTCTACCTTCCACACTCTAATCTAATATTGCTTCCCTCCCTTCCTCTCTCACTTCACCCTTCTTCTACGCCTGTCATCATCTGTCCCCTAAAATATAACAAATAACCCCACATGACATGCTGCTACTTGCCTGTCCGCTTGTCCGCCTGCCGCTAAAATAGCCAATTCTACCTGCAACGCGCTCTTATAACATTGCCTCCCTCTCTCTCACTCTCCCTACGTACCTACCTACCTACCTAACTGCCTATCTCATTCCAGCCTTCTTCAAAGCGAGTTTATCCACAAATGCCCTTTCCATGCTTGCTATTATCGCGAAGAGCCTCTACTGCGTGCACGTATACATGCATGTCTACATATGCGCTACCCGGCCCCATGGAACCTCAGGAGCATCGGACAACTATGACGTGGCTTCTAGCACTTGATGTTCCTCACCATGACCGACCTATAACCTTTTCGGTTGACATCCTTCATTCTCACTCATGACTCCTTTCTGGGTACGCCCTCACATATCACGTTCAAACCCTATCCCAAACAGATTGAACAGACGTTACCCACAAATGAATGCTACTAGCCAAATGCCAAAACAAAGAAAATCATTCACTAAGGGAGAATCCAAGAAAAGCGGCGCCCATATGACCTAGTCCCAAAACGCCAACCAGCGCCTAAAATCAGATTCAATAATAGCAGGCAAGCAAATCCAACCCTCTACACTAACAGGCAATATATGATTGTATTAAAAATGGACTAGCAACAAGAGATGCCCCTAACAGCCCCAACCATGCCTTCGTGACATAACCATTACAATATACACAATCTGCGCTTGTAGCCTCAAAATGGACCGAAGGCAATCTAGCATGGAAATGAAATAATACAAAATCAGTACGAAAACACATGTTATGAAGATGGACACCTTACGTCCTCACGTATTAAAAGAGGATTCTTTGTTTCATGACGGAGATAGTAGAGTTGAAGGAAGACTAAAAGTAGAGAGTAAGAAGCACATTATCAAACAGCAAATGAACGCCGCAAGTGCAGCAGCCACCGAAGACAACTCATGTCAACACCGCAATCGAACAGCCACTTCAACAGGACTACAATACTAAATAGAAGCCATAAGAGAAACAAAAAATGCCTCTGACATAAGTTAACCTTTTCAAAATACGAAATAACCTTACGTCAAGTATGATTTGTGAAGTCATGAAAACGACTAATGAACAATTACTCACAGAAAAAAGAGGACAAAAGCTATTAACACGAAAGACGCATTAGAGCATCACTTGGCTTACGCATCAGCAACTTTCGGATTTCAGACAATTCTGCTCGGGTTTTGCACCGATGAAAGCAGGATAGAACACGTGCAATTCGTTGTAAACGACAAAAACTGCTCCTCGCAAAGATAGTCACGATGAAATTGCATTTCTTTCTCCTCTACTCTACTCTCCTGTCCTCTCCTCTCCTCTCGCCTCTCTCATCTCCCCTTGACTCCTTTTCCCTGCTGGCCTCGTATTGCCTACAGCACCTACGTTGCTGTCAATTGCCGAGAAAACTCGTGCTGCAGAGTGTAGAGCAGCACAGAGGAGAGAGGAGTAGGAGACAGGGGAAGTGGAAGTGTAAGTGGGAGTGGAGGGGAAAACATGCGAGAAGACAAATTGAGAAAATAAGCAAATCGCAAGCACAAGACAACACCAATCCACGCCACGAGATAGGAGGAGACTTGAAATAGCCTAAAGGAGGAAAGGCCAAAGGATGAAGTGGATGAGTAAGGATGAGTTACAATGTAGGGACTAATTAGGTATCGCCCATCGTTCGCTAAATTAGATGTTTATTTAGGCGCTACCCCGCCCCTTCCTCGGAGAGTTAATTGCATAAGGAAATATAGTAGGCGGTGTAATATACACGCCCTGGTCCCTCTTTAACTTATTCCCACATATACCATTTTGGTCCTTGTTCTGAAATTCCCAAATTTGAGAGGAGGGAATAGGGAACGAGCATGGAGCCGGGGAATTGAGGCACTGCGCCAATTGCGGGAAAGCGGTTGTGGAAGATAGTGGAGGAGTAAGTTTGTAGGGAGTGAGCGATGATGGCGTTGAGAAGCACTTTGATAACCGAAGAGGGGGGAGAGTGGGATAGAAATATTAGTGAGAGAGAAGGAAGAGGGGTGAGAGAGGTGTAAGGGGTGTGAGCTGAGGTGTAAGGAAACGTGGTAAGGGAAGCGGCCGAATGTTAAAAAGTCATGTTAACGGTCATGTCTACGGTCGAATTTGTTGACATGACAAGTTATGTTGGAGGCCGGGTTGACGTCTGTAATGAGGGTACTTAACTCATTATGACCATTTTTAAGACCTGAAGCACTAACCTGAACTGAATTGCGTGAATACTTGGAGGATAGTATTCGACGTTCGTCGATTTGCACATTGGTAGGTTGGGGCACTTTGTTTGAAGATGTATTATAGCGGACATTCAGCAGCAGCAGCAGTTGCTGCAGACTACGTTAGAGTCGACGTGAGTGACACTTGAGCGCTACTTGATGAGAAGGTGGAGTGAGTAGTGGGGAGCAAGTTGCGCAACTAACTCATCAAAACTCCTCCATCAGCCTGGTGATAAGTGATTGTCGGGGTGGACACATAGAAAGCCATGGTTCACTGATGCATTACCATTTGATGAGTTACTGAGTGCGTCCAACCTGCTGTTAATGAAGCTGCAGTACTCCGCTTCCTTTATTCATAGACGATAAAGAAATGGATACAGGATTGTGTGAGGAAAGGGGACTGTGGACATGGGCGAGTAGAAGGTGGCCGCTTTTCAGGCGAAAGGTGGGCGAAGCAGATGGCTGCAGTCTTTTTGGTATGTGACGCGTGAAAAGGGACTTAGAAAAGCGAAGGCCATTTCCTATGAGGATGGGGGCGAGATGCAGTCAGAAGGTAGAGGAGATAAGGGAGTCACTTGCTCATAATCGTTGTATGCTCTAATGCTTGGCTGCAGGCTTACGGTTAAACGGTGCTGACTCCCACCTTTCCCCTTCAGCTTGTCAGACATGCAGACACTTTAATTTAACCTTCACAACTGCCTGAACGCGTCCACTCACGGAGCGCTGCCAACAATGGCATGAAGAATTACTCACGCGGCCATAATCGGTTGTAAGCTGTGGTATCGATTGAATTTTAATTTGTTGACGCCTTTCCTCGTACACAAAGTTAATTTGCGAACTTGACCCTTGCTTTCCTCAGCTTGCTTGCTTGCGAATCAAATGAAGGGCGGTAGAAATTGCTTCGTCGCATTGGCCTTCGGGCGAATGGGGCGACATTCTCAGGCACTTCGGAGTCAAACGGAGTCTACGAAAGTAGACCGCGCAAGTGGACGGTAGCACTCTTCCCGATAAGTTGCCTCGATTGCCGGTCTTTTGCTCGGCCTTATCTTATTCTCATGTTTCATGGCTATTGCAGTGAAGAGTCAGTCGTCCAGGCCGATGGGCTTATCACCACCGCCGGGGTGTGAGGCACTAAACTTTCTGAAAATCGTCTGAGAACCAACCCCTAAATGCGTAGACGTCGCCGGGAATGCGTCCTCTTCTCAGTAGTGGAAGTGCCACTCACAGCACGTGCTTGAGAATTCTCGGGGGCATTCATACACCTGCATTCTTGCAGCCATTCTTGCATGGCTTCCTGGACTGATGGTCTGTTGTGGTGTTGGGCTGTTGGCGTGTTGGGCTACTCATCGACCTTATAGTTTCCGTCCATTCGCAAAGAGAATAGTCGCTCTCTAATATCCTTACAGAAAACCACCGTCGTTGACGATCGTTATTTTTGGAGAAAGCTGCATTCTAGCCGGGGACGGTCTTTGCTCAAAGAGCATTCACCAACAAGCATTCGCATTCGTCCGCTCCTCTATCCACTGTTAACAATATGCGAGCAAGAAATACTCGTCATCCTACGACAATGAATACAGGCTGAATTCACCTCTCCACTCACATTGCATGTGTCCACCTGCGCCCTCTAAAGTTCTGCATAACTCATTTCCTCGCCCGACTCCGCGATTCGCCGAATCCTCTGCTCATCAACCTCCGGTGTGCTTCCACCTCTAGGTCTCACCGATTTATATCATCCACTCACGTCATTTACCTCTTCATCCAGAAGCAACAAAATAGGTTTGTGATTCTTCGTTTCCACTGCGAAATGGGAAAGGTTATTGAGCTTCAAGGCCCTAGAATTCGACTCCAACTTCCACCAGTGGATAAATACAATGTACACTGGTCGCTTACAGATGTTTTTATAGACGGTTTCGTCGGTGGCGTTGCCTCTTTGTAACGCTTTCGGTTGGTTAACTATGCAGAGAAGACACGTTTTCAGTCAAAGATCACTAAAAAACTATTGTGCTACACTAGTAAGGGAGGGAGGACTACGCCGATCTTAAGAAGGTGTAGACACTCACGAATTCGTTTGAGTGCTTTTTCTAAGGTCTCAGAGTCATCATCTTCAGACTCATCTTCCAATAGAAATGTCCACCAATGGTGGACAGATTTACCTGTGGATGGTTTCGTTGACGGCGTCTCCTCTCTGCTACGCGTTCGATTGGCAACTGTGTAGAGGAGAAGGCCACATCCTCTTTAGTCAAAGGTCGCTCATTAAAAACCATTGGAACATACATCTCGAAAGGACTACGTAAATTTTTAGGCGGTGTGAATACTCATGGATGCGTTTAAGTGCTCCTTCAACGGACTCACAGGCCTTCTGTTTCAGAATCCTCTTCCCACATCAATGCTTTCAATTGTAATGCGTCCTCTCCTTCTCCTGCTTCTGTATCTCTTGATCACGTGGACTTAGTTGCGTTTTCTATTTCACATTCTACCTCCGGTAACGATTCTTTGTGCTTATTCCTCTTCTGTCTCTTCCTCTCTCCCACGTGTCTTCCTCCTTCCTCTCCGTCACCATCACCGTCCCCGCCTCCACTTCCACGTCTGAGATCATCTCTGTTTCTACCTCCTCTTCAGACTATCCTTTCTCTCCTATTTCCAATTAAGTTTCCTTTTCGATACACTCAAGATGTTATCCATCTCTTGCCCATTGCCTCTTGCTACTCTGCGCTTGCTGCTGTAAAGACCGGGATAATAAAACAAATACGTTCATTTCACATCTCATAACCGCTCGTGTGGAAGTGTGTGTGCGTGTGATTGTCTCCTCGTTTGGTCAAGGTCCTACCGATGATTGAATAACGGACAGCGACGCCAATCATTTCACCCGGGATGACTGATATCAAGCCTCTCCATTGCGTCGGCATGAAGCCTACAAGCCGACTCCTCATTCCATACTCTCGCCCCCTTCCATGCCCTTGGCCGCCTGTCCATTTCATGGGGAGAAGTGTGTTCTCCTCGAACCAAGACGCCGACGATGACTGCTACCTTCTTACTGACGAAGGGCGCTAGGTTGGTTTGGGTGCTAGGACTACTTGAAGGGATGCGAATTCACGCGTCACTTCTTCCGTATTAAGTTGGTGCTGCAGTAGGATTGGCTTCTGCTGTGAGGCCCTTGGAAATGTAGACAGCAGAGATGCGCACATGCAGCCTAGTGGGGCAACCAGTGGAGTCAGGGTGGTGAGGAATGTTAAGAGCAATTGCACACCAACTCGTAGGCAGGCGTAGGCAGTCAACATGTCGAGAAGTCGGCAGTTAAGGTATGCGCCGAGGCGATTTAAAATACGAACATATTAAGAGATCGGTTGATGTCGCGTGATTCACGACTGACAGGGTTGTCATTGCTCACATCACGCTGGCACGAGGTAGGCAGAGTTTCACTTGTCAGAGTTGCCTTCTGGTCATCTGAGAGTAGAGGTGGGGGGGAGAGAGAGAGGAAGATGAGCGACGACAGCGTAATAATGACGTTTCCTGCTGATCAGAATAGCAGATGAATTGGGCCAATGAAGGAGGGGTTTTTAGGGTGAAATAAATAAAAATTGGTAAGTTTCCCCCTTGCCAATGTCCCTATGTTGGAGACATTTGGGGAATAGCGCTCTCAACTAGTCAGTCTGCTGCTCTCACTGCTCTTTTGCTAGTATGCGTTGAGTTTAACGCTTTTCCTGGTGTTGGTGTTGATACAGCAGAATATTTACCTACAACTAGAGAGACCTTTTGCATGCAAATACCGCCATCGTTTACATCGTCGCAAAACTCTGGCCTGAAAATGGTTAGGTAGATTGCAGGTGGATAGCCTATCCGAGAGACATCGTATGGAGAGCTGGAGTTGCTTCTTCGCGGAAAGACCAACCACCAAGAACACGTCAACTATTTCTCAGCCTGATGTGGTTCACTGTGAGGTCACATGGGGAAAAATAGGTCAAATTGCCGTAAGTTCGAGCTATTTCTCTGAGGAACTTTAAATTGCCAGCTCATGGGAGTGACAGTTTGACCCAATCAAGGTGACCGTCATAGACCAAAGAAAATTATCGTCGCTCTGCGCTTGGGAAGTGAACATTGCGATTCCGCCTAAGCAACCTATATGCAGCTCGAATATACTCGACTTTCGCTTTCATCATTGCACCATTTTAAGCATTTGAACCAAACATCCCCCGGCTGCACCGACATCCCGCTTCCTACATCTCCCTTTCTCCAACTCGAGCACAGATTCGACAATGCGATTGCGTCCACACTCCCACTACGTAGCTCGATTACACGCTGCCTTTGTTGCCAATACGCAGACCACTTTACTCATGACGAACAAAACCGCTTTCGGAGAGGAGTTAAGTGCGGGATTCTGAGGTCGCTGCGGAAAACCGTGCTATAACCATGATCACGATGAGCACAGTACACGCAGGAGTGACACTAAATCACACCAACATCTGTACAAAAATCCAGCAATGCAAGCTCCAATTTGGCTAACTGTTGGCGATGTCATATGCCACGTCTGTCAATTGGCCCTCGCACAAACTCACGGCTGTGAGACGACCACATTCTCAGTGCAAACTGCCTCTTCGACTTCGTTGTCACCTAACAAACGAGAATTTATGACTTGCCCCGGGCGATAGAGGGCGAGGCGAAGTGAGGAGGAGACCGTTGATGAGGTGGAAGAGGAGGCGTCATGATATCGGCGATGGGGTAATGGTTGCGTCTCCTTCATTTCAGGCCGTGATTGATGAATCCATTAAACTAGACCGTACAAAGGGCAAGGATATAATGTATATGATTCAACGCGATGGTGCTGGTGTTGTCCATTGTCTCTTGACAACAGATCTGTCCCCAGTGCCTGAAGCGTTGACCTTCCCCGAGTCATCCATTTTCTTAGAAGGCGTCCCTAATGAAATGTCAGGTGAGCAAAATATTCCCGGAAATGTGAAAGTGAAGGCGAATTGTTGGGACTATGTCGAAAAAGCACGCAAGTGATACCGAAGCGTCTCGTGCGAAGGAGAATGGAATCTACTGGCGACTTCCATAACCTCGATAATCCTCATAACCATGTGAAGAATAAAGCTTACACAGAGGTGTCACCTGGCCTTATCACCATCCAAGAAACGACTGTCCAAGCGGGAGAAGAGTGTCGAACATGGGATGGATCGCTTATCCCAACAAAGAAATCTTTGGGCTTATCCAAACTACCCATCATGACCATCTGGAAACGTTCTAATTTCACGTCCAAAGTGGCTGCTCAGGCAAGCGAAAGAACTGAGTGCAAAGTGGAGGTGAAAAATGAATATTCCTCCATTAAGAAAATGCTCCATGAAAGAACAAATGCAATATCAGAAAGGCAGGAGAAGCATGAATGTTTGGAATGGGTGAGAAGAGTCACCCACGACGAAAGGCTGACGCCAGCAAAGAAAGACAAAGAACGCTTCGTCAGTATAATCAACGTCCAATGCATGACATTGTTTGTGTACAGTATTCCACCTGAATTAATAAAGACTATAAAACGCAAGACTCAAGCGCATTTTGAATGAGGGATAGAGAAAGGGTGAATTACACCTTCCGAGACCGCGTGAGGTGCATCAGCGCCCAATAAACCCGAGGGAGTACCATTTGGAGTCGCGATTCTCAACAAAACAGAAGACTCTGCCCTCTCCGCCTCACTATTCACCATATTCTTATTAGTTATTTCAAATCCCTCGGTAATGTTTGCCTCAAGTGACAACGTGGACAAGAAGTAAGGCTAAATGAGTTTGACAATTAAGGTGGGAATTTTTAGTTGGTTAGGCGTAGGAGAGGCCGTTGGTTGGCGACAGCATCTCGAAGGCAGTTGATGTTATTGTTTTGAATCAGACATAGAAGTGGAGGTGGATGCTGTTTGATTGGTGAGGTGGCGCAGTCACCGATGAATCGAGTTGGCTGCGTTTCCTCCTTCTGCGCCTCGTTACGTCCCCACTCGGAGACTGCCCTCCTTGCCAAGCTGAATATTCATGTTAGGGGAGAAGTTGGCCACTCCTTCGTCCCCCGCACGTACAGACTGTAAACGCTTCTACATGTAGCCATGTCTCGTAGCTGGAAGCCTCACCTTACACCTTTTCTTCAACCTACCCATTTGAAATGGCGATTTTGCACTCGCACGAAGACTGTTATTCCCACCGACTGGCATAATGGACAAGAGTCACTCTCGCCGAAGTCACAAAGACAACTGGTGTATTATGTGCAGAGTAATGATAACCTACAAACAAGAGTTACGATGGAATTACTTTTTTCTGTCTAAGTCCTGTCTCAGCCCTATATTGTGCTTTTACTAATGTGTCGACACGCAAAGTCATTCTGCGTCTTTTTTCGATGAAATTAGTTTTATTCACATGTCGATAGAGAGATTAACAAGTTTCTGAAAACCAAACTTGATATCTTTCATGTAGCGAGTTGTAAGGAGGATTTCAGCATAGAGAAGAAGTCAACCGCGAATAAAACTCATTAACTGACACCCAGTCACAGTTCGTCAATGAGTTTTGGAGGCGGTTGGACCACTCGAGGATGACGACTGGTCTCCAATCTCGAATGCCGCCTCGCGAGGACTATTTGAGCTGCAGTCCAAAGAAGCTAACAGACATTCTCGCATATTTAGGGCGCCTTCACGGAGTTTTCTTCGAATTCGACCAAGTCGGCGCTGCAAACTGCACTTTCCATAGCGTCATTTCTCGCTGCACTCTGCGCTTGGTGGTGCGGGAATGCTGTCTGTCAAGCAATCTCCGGAAGAAGCCGTATGGTCCATATTTCATTGTCTATATGGCAGGGTAAAGAAGCCAGAGGAGATGAATTGTTCAGTTCCCGTTCTATACTCCGGCTGTTGCTGCCCCGAGCAGGAGTGGCGGTTTACCTCTGCATCAGAGACTTCGCGACAGAAAATCTTCAGCGAGGACAGCACCTGGGAAGGAATGTCACCATAGACATTCTATGCACAGACGGCGTGAAGTGAAATACCTCGCAGCGAAATCGGTTTCGACGCCTCTCACCGCCACTCTCGCCCCACTGCCCCGAACCTTAATGGCGCACAATTCCCGAGCTGTTTTTGCAGTGAACCCATTGTCTCGAGTGGAGACTTAACACTTTAAATAACTAAGTCAACGGACGTGCAGTGGATTGGTGTTATGCACTGCAACGAGACTTGATCGTGTTCCCAATTGCTCTTCTTGGTTGTCTCAATTCCTTCCACCAACAGCTTCACGAACCTGCTTTCTCCGTGGATGCTGCAACTGATGCGGTGATACTCAGTCTGTGACGGCAACAGAGAAACTGCTCCTCGCAAAGTGAGTGACGGCCAAATTGTACTTATTTGTCAACTCTCCTTTCGCCTTTTCTCCTCTCCCTGTGACTTCTCGGGACGAAGACGGAAGCGGAGCAGGAGACGGAGCAGTGAGAAAGCGAAGAAAATCGCTTAATTGACTCAGTAGTTCAGGGTGTTAAATCCCCACTCCCTCCCTCCCCCTAGAGTCCCTTGAATAACGAAATGCAGCAAGTGTTTGAGTCTAATTGCTACCATTTTTTCCGGCCTGTGCCTTCTGTTTGCCACGCATGCCACTTTGGTGCCTGTCCTGAAGTTCACAAGTCAGAGAAGGGGAACAGGAAAATTAAACCAAATGGTTGAGGAGAACGGGACGAGAGTGGCGCTGAAGGGCAAGAGGAGAAACTGTGGTAAGGGAAGGCGGCATTGAATGACGGCAAAATTATGTCTTGCTGGAATGAAAACCGGGTCCCGCTTGCTAGTCACTGCCGCTAACATGTTTGCATCCCAATTCGCTGACGCTTTCGGGCTTCGCCTCCCGAAATGACAGACGAAAGTGGGGGGAGTAGCGGTTGGTAGAGAGCATGATCTATTTGATATACCCCGGAGGAGCTTCCTCCGGCTTAACGTACAGTCGAGTAAGGAATGCGAGATACGGCGGGGAAAGGTGCTGAAGGAAAAGCGAGTAACTAACTCCCACGAGACTGACGAACAGAGAAAGAATGCATCGAATTGGCGGCCATAACTTATCTTGAGCGAATTTGATGCTCCCATGCCAAAAGAATCGGACAACAAGCGAACAATTTTAAACTCACCAAGGTTCTCGGATGGTTTTCAATCAGCTTTAGTGTGTAAATCGTATGTCAAAATCTACCTATTGCGCAATTCTTCCCAGCATGCAATTGTACACGGTTCGACTGCCCGAAATGCCCCATTGAAGGTGCGCACAGTAGGACGTAGAAGTCACAAAATGCGTCTATTGTCGCTGCTCTTCTAAGGAAGCAGATACGGTTGCAGGACTCAATGGAACAAAAGTCACCAGTAGATATGGAAGGTAGGCGTCATGACGCCGACGAAGGCGATCTGAGGGAGGATTAGGTGATTTCTACTGGACAGCATCGCATCTGCAGACAGATCAATCGCCTGTGCACAGGATTTCTAAGGATTTGGAGGATTTTACATTGCAGCGCATCATCGTCCACCTCGTCGCCTTCCCCGTGTGTCATTTTGTCTCGTCACCAAAGACTTCGTCTTCCTCCTTCTGCTCCGTCCAACGCTCGTCTCGTCCGGGTGGCATTCTTACGCTACATAACCTCTTCAGTCTCTCTCGTCTTCGGACCCGTGCGAAGTCATGCACTGAATGGGCGGAAGAACAACCCGGTGGATTGGCGACACCGTCTTGCGCAATGGGGAGTGGCGTGCTGAAGTGTGGAAAGAGGGCGAAACGTGTCGGTGGAGCGGAGATAAGAGAGAGGAGGAAGGCGGTCAGTGCACAACCAAGATACACCGAAGGTAGACTTAGTCACTGCTGAGGAGGCGAGATCTCCGTGGACCTTTCGCCAACTGGACTTTCTCACCAACAGTTGCAGTTCCATTTGAAATAACTTTTGAATTCTAAGGCTGAATGCAAAATATTTCGTGCAGTTTCTTTTGTTTGAGGGTTTTTTTGAGTAAGTGACTCACCACTTCTTTCAGTGAAGAGTCTGTTGACTAAGGTTGACCCTTATATCGTTCGAAATCATGAGGAGTAGCTGGGTACCCTTTCTGTGGTAGTGTCTGGGGGAAATCGACTTCCTTTGTCCTCAACTAAGCATAGCCGCCCTACATAATGAAAAATAGTGCTTCCTTCGTCCGTGCACAATGCTCTCTTTTCGAGGTCGTGCATATACTTTATCCTGAATGTAAAGCGGCTGAACTGCTTGAGGTGCAGTTAAATTGCGATGCATTCTGGCCTAAGGATCGAGGAGTTGCTGCTCTTCTCCGGCGCCCGGTATGACAGAATGGTTCAACGTCAACGTCGAGGGAATGCATCTCGCCACCGTCGTAGGAAGTCGCACTCATCATGCTCGCCACGCTGCTTGATGGCAGAGCCTCTGAAGCCTCCTGGACCTCAGACGCCATCACACCGGTTGGAATGCTCGTCGTGGGGGAGCAAAAACCAAAACAACAACAACCCAAGATTATCTCGGAGGAGGCCCTTTGGTGTGATAAAGCAGCCGAAAATGATTATATTTGTTCTTTTGTTACACTCAAAATGCACTCGAGTCTCTATTTCGAGTGGTTCTATTAAATCAGGAAGAATAACTTACTCATACAATGTCGTGCATAGGACGTAGATTATACGGATGGGGAATCACTCAACCCGCTAATTGTTCAATCGTGAATCTCTCATTAGTTATTTTTTCGCCTTCCAACCAAGAAAGCAACAATTTTATCAGGTCTTTTCTCTATCTCTTCAGGTGTCAACGTGTAATCATGGGCGATTCTTCTTGCCCATTGTAGCAAACTATATTTCCCCTAGTCTTCGTCGACGCTAATCTACCCGCACTGGGCAGTCACCGGTGGTTGACAGACCGCAGGTGCCGACAATCAGCCAACGCACGCACCGACTCGAGAGAGCGACCGCGCCTACTCACCGCCACCATTCCACTCAGTGCACTCACCCATCCACTGAAGCAAACTGAAAGGCAAGGCAGAGCTGGGCTGCCTTCACAAATAGGCAGAAGAAGCCCGATGGAACCGACGACTGGCAAAGCCACCTCGGCTCCAGCATCACCGTCAAGTACAATAATGTGCACTCGTCTGTGTACGAGACCTGCATACGCCTGGGCCTGAGCATGGCTTCCCTGGAGACGCCAGCGCCTAGGCGTGGCATTACCCGACCCACTCACTTGACACCCTCCTCGCCGTCTCGCCTCCCTTGCACACTCACGTCCATACACTCGTAGACGGGTAGGTGCAAGACTCAGCCTCCCGGAATGGTCATCCACACAGTCAACAGTCCGTACTCCGGCGAAGACCAACGTCCAGGCAGATAGGCTCTGGGGCACACAGCAACGTTCTAGAACACGGCAATGCGCAGTAGGAGGAATGGAGAATTTCATGACACTGTCAACATATACACGCGCTGACTCTAGTGGAAGCGCGACTGCCACACTGAATCAAATAAACAGAGCACGCACCTCCCATAACTGATTTGTCAACAGTAGGTATAAAATTGAGGATACAAACCCCACTCTGGTGGTGCTCAGTATCTGACATTTTGCGATGGAAGCGCTAGCCGCCAACCAATGCCTTCAAGCCGTGCATTATTAAACGCAGTTAAGTGACGATGCCGTATAGGCTGGCAAAGACCTCTAACGCAGAGAGCGCGCACGTACACTACAACACCTCATGGCGTTGGCAGTGAATTCGCTCCAGAAGCATGCGGTGCGTTTACAAAACCGTCCAGCCATCCATTTATTCATGCACGGACTTAAGGGACCGCCAACAGACTGTAGACATGCCATAATAAATGCTGCTCAATGGCCACAAAACGTTAAGTCGAATAGGGATTGAACCAGGTAATGTAAGGGTGTACAAGGGAAGAAGTGATGAGCGAGAAAGAAGATTGAAGAATGCCAGCCGAAGGGGTGTTGGCTGAGCCATGGTGAGGAGTATCAAGTGCTTGAATCCACGTCATCGTTGGCTGACGCTTCTCGGAGGTCAGTGGCGCCAGATAGCGCACATGCAGTCAAGACTCTTTGTTGTATTGGCAAGTATGGAAAGGTGACTTTTGGATAAACTGGTCAGTGGGGATATCTTCACCGCATGGGCAAAGCTTTGCCGTGAAGAGGCTTTGGAAAGCATGAGGAATGATGAGGATGGGTATAGTTGGGACAAGAGACGACGGTGTGTCGTGTAGGCGAAGGGTGAAGTATGGGACGAAGTGTTAAGATGGACTTTTGGCTGTTGAAATGGCATAGTTGAGGTGAATATTTGAGATGGGGATGGAATTGTGGTGAAAGCATTTTCCTCAACAGCCACTCTAACGTTTGACATGTGGGGACTGAGTTGGTTGGTAAGTCGGCTGGTGTGTTGCTTTGTGTTCACAGGTGTTGAAAAGGCATTGGCATTGTCCTTTGTTTTGTCTTATTGCCTATGCGGAGATTCGGCGTCATGAGTATCCCTGGCAGGTAGGCTCGAGTAAGAGCAAGTAAGATGTTTTACTTCCTTACTGTTTCCTCTCGTCTGATATTATTCTTATTGCCTTATGTGTGTAATAAATCAAGATGCTCAAAAAGTAGTGTTTTCGCCTTCCTTTTAACCTTGGAGGAGTATATTTCTGCACGAAGACATTCCTTTTTGTAGTGTATACGCGTTGTCCATGTCCTTGTGACCGTATTTGATTGGCCTTATCTGGCGAGTTTTCTTGCTGGTTGGAGTTCTGCCCGTTACTTATTTTCCACTTAGTCTTCCTCTGATTTTACTTTCGTTATCTCTACCTATCTACATATCTACCATCAAGGATTAACTTTTTTTCCAATATGCGAGAGCGGAGTAGGGCATATTTGATGCTGTTCCTTTATTGTTGTTGTCCTTGTTGTTGTTATTATTATTCCACCTGTACAAATGAAAAAATAATATACTTTTTTGCTAATATGCCTTTATTTTTGTTGACGTTTATAATGGAATCAGATGGCAAGCGTTGTTTGGTTAGCATGTACGGCATCAAGTCATATTGTTGTAGCATTTCTTGGCTATTCCACTAGTGATTGAATTGCGGCGAAAGTTCTTATTATATTGCTTAAATCAGGATCAATGAGTTGCATTGGTTTTGGGGCTACATTGGTATGTACGTATGCATGTGTGTATGTATGTTTGCGTATATGGACGTGTGTATTTGATAGTCGTAATTGGTTAATTTGAAAGTCTCTTGCATAAAAGATTGTTCCTCTTAGAATGTGGGCTTGTTGTTCCTTTGTGTCTAGTGTAGAGTGTTTTGTGAGCAGGAATCATAAGGTTAGTAGGTGGATTGATTGGCATTGTGCTTGTCATATTGGACGTAGCATTTATTTATTGGGCGTGGGTGTTGTGCCATTGATATTTGATAATTATGTGGGCATTTGTTAGTTGGTAGTGCGGTCATGGAAATGTGCAAATAGTCATTATTCACCTAGGCCTAGTGAGATGCGTGTATGCAGGTATGTATGTCATGAGTGTATATATGGGGTTATTTGGTATATATTGGGGAAGAAATGGTGACTCGAGTTGAAGAAGGGTGGAGTGAGGGAAAGGTGGTAGGGAGGGGGAGAGGAAGGGAGGGAGGGAGGCAATGTTAAAAGAGAGTGTTGGAGGTAGAAGCGACTAGTTGAGAGGCAGGGAGGCAGCGGCGTGGACAATGCATTGTCCTCAGGAGGCTTTCGAAAGTGAGGGAAATTGTGAGAATTGGTACTGACTGGATCGGGGCGAATGTTTAACGGGTAAAAATGGTAAAATTTGGGGAGAAGTGTTAAAGTGGAGTTTTGGCTGTTGGGGTGAATATTTGGTTGAAATGACATAGTTGAGGCGAATATTTGAGTTGTCGATGGCTTGGTGGTTGAAGCACTTTCCTCAACAGACATTCTAATGTTTGCCACATCGTGCGAATTGGCAAAATAGTGGAAAATGTCATTCCTCTACGTGAAGTAGGGTGGCCAGACCGAGTCATTGATGAGGTAGATGTTAATAGGAACCTCCGTGAGTCTTTGGATCAACTTATAGACATTTTGAGATGAAATAGTGGGTAAAGTGTTGGGAACTCGGTTTTCATGCCTGCTTGATGGTCAGATTGATGTCTCCTAGCGATGCAACCTTATGTTCACATTTATAGGGGGAAAAGAGGTTGCCGAAAGAGGAAGTTAGCTCATTCAGTGGCTACTTTGCCCTCCCCTTCGTGTTACTTTGGCGAAGGTGCTTGCAGTCTGAAGACATTAGTATGAGTTGAGCGTAGTGAGTGTTGACAATGTTTTCCTATTACGGTGAAAATACGCACATATTGGAAATGAGTTAGATGGTGGGCCTATAGACTGAGCGCAGGACGTGGACAAGAGTGCGCGGACAAAAGACCTTGGTTGATGGGCGTCGAAGGACAAAGGCAGGATGAAAATGAGAAGAGAGTAATGTTGGAGTTTGGGATATTGTAAGACGGGTAAGAGAGGCATAGTGTGGAGAAATTGGGATGTGTAGAGTTGCGGAAGGGCAGAGTGGCGGAAGAGCGGAGTGAGTAAGGGAGGGAAGGAGGGATTATGTGGAGTTTGCAGCAAGTGAAACTTCTCAATGACCGATATCTTCACGAAACTCATCTCATCCTTATATACATCCCTCTCTGCGTCCCTCCCTCCCTCCCTCCCTCCCTCCCTCCCTCCTCCCTCCCTCTTCTCTGCGTCACCCACGAACCCCTCCAGAGAGCCTGACCACCAGGCAGCCAGCCACACAGCCAGCGGAGCATTCCATCAACAACCCCCTGCTGCTGCACAATGCCCCGAACCAGTGGCAGTGCCAGTTTCAGTGACCACGACAGTGGCAACAGCACTACCGCAGACATTGCACACTGCCATCGGCACTGCCAGGGATGGATGATTGTGGAGACGTTGGCGTGGGCATGGACTTGGGCAATCTGTGGATGAGGAGAGCCATTGAAGAGGCGGACAAGGGTGTGAAAAGTGGCAGCAACACCGGCTATTCCCAGCCGGTCACCCATGCAAGTACTAACGCGGCCCGACGTAGCTTAACTTTGGTGATCTGACGAGAAGCGGTATTTTCTACGTGGTATGGTCGCTGCCGATCTTCACGTCTACCAACTGCCAATCAGCATCTCACCCGCCTCGCAGTGCCACCTCCATCCTCGAACGTAGAACTTCGAACCTGGAACCTCGCAGCCCGCGCGCGCTCGGCCAACAATACACCAGCCAGCACACGTCTCGGCGACTCATCAATCCACTTACAACAAGCAAGACACTCCAGGCCACGGTCGCAAAGCCCCATTGCTGCGTCTGCTCCTACCAACTCCAACACAGCTTATCCTTCCTGGTTCTCTCCCTCTCCTCCCTCCTTTTTTCCTCTCTGCGTCCCCCACGAACCCGTCCAGTCGGCCTGACCACCAGGCAGCCAGCTACACAGCCAGTGGAGCATTCCATCAACCACCGCCTGCTCCTGCACGAGAAAGAATTGTATGCGTGCCATTTTCCCTCACTAGTCCCCTTTGTCCGGTCCTCCATCCTCCGCCGCTTCGCAGGCTGACGTTTTCCAATTTCACAACTGAGAGCCAAACCTAATTTTAAATTTTCGCCCCTGTCATCCTCTTCTGTGTGCATTTTGTCGAATACAGCTTGCCTGAATGGAACAAGAGTTGGGTGCGTGCCAATTGGGCTCACTATTCGCAATATACGGTCCTCCACCTGCCACTTCTGCGCAGGCTCACCTCATCCCTCGTCGCAAATGAAAGCCGAAATAAATTTCAATTTTGTGCACCTGACAACCCATTCGACGTTCAATCTGTCCAAGGCGGTTTAAATGAACCAAACAAGAGTTGGATTCGTGCCATTTGGCCTCACTAGCCCCCTTGTCCAGTCCTCCATCTACCACTGCCACTACTTCTAAAGCCACAAGTCTCCGCAGGAAGAGGAGGAAAAATCGGAGTTTTTACTATTATTATATTAACTAGCTGCTCCATCAACATTTACTGTTAGTTACTTCGTGTTCCAAGTACTTCCTCCTCATTATCTTCTTCACGTAATGATCCAATCACGCCGTCTTGCTACTCTGCATATACGATCAGTTGGTTGTGGTGGAAATGATGACGCAGCTCAAACAAGTCTACCTCCAGTTTGGTGCAATCTTGGCGTTATCTGCCACGTGATGACAGTGAAATGTGGTGGGTTGAATGCGAGGCAGAGAAAGAGGTTGAGATTGATTGAGCAGACATTAAAAAATACCCTTAGTCAATACATGGGCCTAGTGACTGCGTCATTGGCGAATGATTGCTGCCGAGATGAGGTTGTGTGGCGGTGTGAAGAGGACATCGCCTTCCTCTGCCTTTCCGCCTTTAACATCCTACTGCCACAGCTCCTGCCCTTCAGGCTATATGGGTGGTGCTCCGTGTGGACCACGCTCATTGCGAAGGAGCATCTACTCGGAGGTAAGAAGCTTTGCTGTGTTGTTATGTGGCGTATCTGCAACGCATCAACAGCCTGCCGTGCTGCACTAATGCGTTTACTACTCCAGCTTGCTGGAAGATGCTACTGACAGCGATGTAAACTCATGGAACAAGAGAATCTACTGAATAGGCGCTTAACCGGTCCGTCGTCACAAAGTGAGGCGACTGAGATAAAATATGAATCCGTATGAGCTTATTGCATTTGACGATGACTAACAATTCACGGCGGTAGGGAGATTTGCCCTGGCGTTTAAAGACGCGGAAAAATTACCCCGACTGTATTATCATACTTATTTCCTCTTAAGTAGCATAAATTAGAAAACAAGTGGGTTGAGATTGTACTAGCTGAAGGAATCTCCCTTTGCGAAAGGAGGTAATATACTGTTGGGAATAGCCATTTGCCTTTCTAACCCAAAAACCTCATTAGAACTTGAAAGTGGCGAGAATTTGGTGCGCTATACGACAAGAATGGCCCCAAAGCCCTCCCAGATAGATATGGCATGATGGGAAGCATTAGATGCTCCTGCCTTGCAAAGGACAAATAATTGGTAAATAACACTAAAATGCATTAAGGGAGAGAATTGAAACCAGCCTTGAGAGTGCAGCTCCTCACTTATTTTGATTCGCCGTTAAAATCCCTCTCATTTACCTGTCAAATCAGTAGGTGCGACTGCATAAGTAAATTCAGTTTGATTCACTGCGGTTACGTGTGTGAGTGTAGGCAATAAAATAATTACATCTTTGGTGACTGAAAATAACCGCTTAATTTAGCTGGGCTTCGGTGAGACGAGAACTTTCTCACCGCCTTGTTTGTGCTGGCAATTGGACGCGGCGGCGGCAACGATGGACCTCCCGGCAATTCACAAGCCGAAGGCCGAGGCCTTCAACCTGCATTCGACCGGCGAATGGGAGACTAGCGCCATCAGCTCAGATCGCATGCATTCGAAGATGCACTACGAGATAAATCACATGCGCCTAAAGTTTCTTTTATTCTGTTACATTGGAGGGAGGTGGATTCTGCCTCTGGTGAAGCCGGCACTTGATCTTCCTTTCCGATGGGACACGGTCCATGTGCGACAACTTTCAAGTACAAATTGCAGGAATGAAGGAAACCATATAATCTTCAGAAAGCTGGAAGGCTCCATGGTGTTTCGCTGAATTGAGGTATTATCACGTCAACCATTTTCGTCTTAATCGAGTCCACTGCCCACTATCTTACGGTTATCAAACAATCAGCACTTCCACGCCACTGAGCACCGAATACAGCCACTTGCTGCGCCGGCTTGGCTGCATCGAAAGAAGCCCCGGGAGGCAGCCTTAAATAAGCTCACGCGTAGATCAGCATCCGCCAACTGCGGCTCAAGATGCCTTGAGGAGCAGTCACTCGAGAGTGCAGAGTGCAGACGAGTAGTTATCTCCCAGTAGTCCAGTCACCCTGCGGGCTTAATAGTCAGCCATGACTGGATGCCACTTGACCGGTTCCATTTACGGCTGACGATTTCTAGATTGAAAATTCGCTTCTTACTGACTGATTGAGCGGCATTTAGCGTGGTTCTCAAATCAGTGACCCCCCAGAGCAATTCAACTCGATACCTGTTAATCTGGACCGGATTCCGTGTAGGCCAACTCACTATGGGGTGACAAGAGAAGTCTCCGGGGTAGAAAATAGCTGCTGATTTAGGATGGAAAAGAGGTGGAAGTGAATTTTATAGAAGGAAGCCCCATTGTAAGAGACAGGCCAAATGACTGAACTCCCCATGGCCAGAGAGGGGTGTACACGGTCGGATGTGTCTTCCAGTTGGAGGCGTGCGCTAAATAATGAGGCTACTGGGATGAAGTGGAAGAAAGAAGGCGAGTCACATTGAAACATCCGATGGGGCGTTCCTCTTCGACACATTTGATTAGAGTGGTGGTTTTGTCACCGCAAAGCTGATCTGGTATCCCCGCAATGCGCCTTTCACAGAAAGTTGTCTTGTCATGGCTGCCAAGCAGGCACCTCGTTTTCACGACCTTCTGGCATGGTGGGAAACGTGATGAGAGATGGAGACCTGAAGCGTTCCAGGCACGGATATAATCAGGGGCTGAGTAAAGGACATTCAGGTGTTGATAGAGGTGACAGACAGATCACGGACGCTGAGAAATGATGATTACTGCTATTGTGGGAGGACTTGGGGAATTATTTCAGTCAGTAGAGCTCACGGACCTACCCACTCACCCACCCGCCTACCAGTTTGTCTGCCCAAGTGTCTGTCTGAGCGCGTAATAACTTTATTGAGACAGTGTTGGCAGAGAGAAAGCAATTTGCATGGGCAATATTTGCCACTTCTTTGACCGAAATCCTTAATTGAAGCGTGAGTGGAAGACGTGATTACATCGGAAAGGCGTTTCACTGCGTCTCCACAAGCCACCATAAATGCGTCCACGTTGGGGATGGGTGAGTGAACGAGAAATGTGCCTCCTCGTCCTCCTGGCTTTGAGGACTGAACGTTAGACTCAAATATCCGACTGAATTTGATTTGGTGCTCGTAATGTTTACATTTTCGTGCAGGTGTGCCCATCAGAGTACACTTGTGAATGTATGTGAAGCGAGTAGTGGAGTGACATGGTCTTTCCTAGAGTGAAATGTGAGAGAGAGAAAGAAATTTAAGATTGTCTATTACTGTCTCACAAGAAGATGGGAAAGGGGAGCAGAAAACATGAATCTCTTCGTCAACTGAGCTAGCGAACACAGGAGTGGAGCCTCAATCTTAGTGTAGCCGAAGCTCGTTTCTAATGATCAGGTAAGCCGAAACCGGTGAGCATGACGTAGTGCTGGTTGCGGTGCTCTGATATTCTGTCCTTGGGCAAAAATTGTTCAGTTGAGGTTATGTTCTGTATGGAAAACGCAGGTCGTCTAGACGTAGCTGATGCAAACGACGCCACTAAGTGGCCGCTTAGACGGATGCAGGAGAGAAGGCGTGGCGTGCTAATTCGATTTTTCACGATACTATGTCAGAAAATTTTGCAAGATTTGGTCTATTTGCATTGGACAATATGCGCAGATTCTGCCGTAGGCGGTTAAAAATGGCTGGGATGAGGGCACACGAATAGCAAGTTTGGTTGGCTGATTTTAATTCTTCAGAGCAATGGCAGTTTGCTAGTCACGAACGCCTAATGCCGCTGCGTATTAATTTCCTTTAAAGTAAAAAGGGGTTTTTTAACCCCATCTTTGACCTGACAAATTCTGTCCGGTATTAGGCGAGGAAATACTCGCATTCGCACGCTATTTATAACGTAGTGGGTGGACATGAGTGGTCGGTGGTCCGTTGATCACCTCTTCGCCTTCAATAGGTCCTTGATAGGGTCCCTTG
The DNA here is from genome assembly GCA_017562135.1 of Dipylidium caninum. Taxonomy (NCBI): domain Eukaryota; kingdom Metazoa; phylum Platyhelminthes; class Cestoda; order Cyclophyllidea; family Dipylidiidae; genus Dipylidium; species Dipylidium caninum. The sequence goes on along the minus strand of QEYB01000190.1, from coordinate 48,571 downwards.
CGCTGATATCATGACAGGATACTCTTCCCTTATCACCCCTTAATTTTTGCTTATAAGACGTCTAGTCAAGATGTGACAGTTGGCGAAATTGCCATTTCCAAAGCAACCGATTAAAAAGAGATTTGCAGTATCGCACCGCAATTCGATTGGTCCATGTCGTTAACCCTCTCCAGCCCGCTATTTTACGCTGCTGTGCGATCCGACCATAATTACAGTGAGGGGATTATCACTGCAAATCCCGAGTTCATCCGATACGTCATATAGGGTTGATTCACATCATTCACTTGTATCGCACCCCTTAATGGGATAACACCTAAACGCTTGATGCGTGTTTAGTGTGTACGATCAAGGGAGGGAGCAATATCACTGAATATCACTGGACGGATTAGTGAAGGTAGCATAAGGCCAACGCGTTCACGAGGTCTTCCATACCGGTAAGGGAAATCTTCTAAACTGGCGAATATATTGAAATGGTTGTAAGAGGGAATAGCAATGTGGGATTCGGAGAATATAAATGGTGCATTATTAAAATAGGTCGAAGTTAGCTACTCGGTGGTGGGTAATTTTCTGGGAGAGAGGACATGAGGTGGGTAGGGGTTGCGGAGTTGACGAACAGGAGAAAGACGCGATTTCTCTCTTCTCAGAGGCGCCTGTCAAGATTACCTAGAGTCTAACACTCGCTACTTAAATTTGGTTAAGTAAACGACCAGTCGAGGGAGTTTACTTAAAGCCCATTCTCCGAGTCCACCGCCGCTGAACAAACCCCATGCAGCTGTCAAACTTTGAAATATTTACTTATCACGTGAAATTAATGACGACATTCTGGTCCAAGCATGAAAAATGTGATTGGGCCTCGCAGCAAGTGTGATTGGGGCGAATGTGGCATCCCACAACCTAATTTTCCAAAGGTTACGAGATGGGCTGTGTGCTTTTCCATCTGGTGTAAATGGAAATCGAGGTTAGATACATTTTCTTAATTGTACACCGATCAATCGCATTGCACTCCCGCCCAATTCCTCAGCTTTTGCCAGACCCCCTTTCAACCGACTGTCAGCCTCTCAAAGTACCGCCATGACAGGCCACAAACTATGGTCCGAATTGGAGAAGCCTTTTGTCTTAGTCCGTCATGGCCTTTGATCACCCTTACGTCGGCCACGGAGGCGTGAAATGGCCACAGGTGATCTGTGATCTCTGAAGTCCGTTCCCTTCTGACACCCTGCGATGCTACACTTCAGCCTTCTGGAAGTGATGTCGAGAGATAATTTCAACTCACTAATCCATAACTCTTCACTCTACCCCTTTTTCAGACCACTTTATAGATGAGTGCGTAAAAACCGTTCAGTTGACTCAAATGCTGCCATAGTTTTATTCTGTTTGACGTGTTTGACAACACAGGAAATGCCATCACAAATTTAGCCGTTTGCGTTGTTGTGTGACCATGTTGCATGCACCGCCTGCACCATCTACTCGGCTTGAGAGCAGCAGTTTCGTTTTCGCATTCTCGTCATCGCCTCTCGAAACCCGCGTTGAAAATAGGTTTTCCAGATTCACACTCAGCATTTCTTGGTCCTACCATCACTCCACCAGTGTTTACATGCGCCTGTACGCACACAATGAGTATATTTTTCTGATGCATTTTGCCGTGAATCATTGTTAGAGAAGCGTCAGCATTCCTCGAGTAGCTGAATAGGTGGAGAAGGGGATGGCGGCGGAGGTCAAGACGGAAGTGGGGCTGGCTGCTTAGTATAAGCATCGTAGTCATCTACCTTTCTACTCCTACCTCTCTTCCTCCTCCGCCTTCGTCTCGTCATTGTGCAGATTTTCTCGGTCACGCAGTTCCGAACGAGGACCGACACTTGCGACAAGAGCATGCGCTGTGTATGTAGATGCGGACACTGACATGGCAAAGAAGACGAAAGTTGTAAAACCACAGTCATCTACTCAAAACACTTCCGGGGCTGTATAGATGGATGGAATGTTTGCTAGGTCAGAAGACGGTGGAATTCTCTTTTAAGACCAGAATACGTAAGCCTTTCGTGGACGATCACATTCGGAAGCTTCCGTTGGCCACCTGCCTCCTCACTTAAGGCATTCGACCGAACCAATATTTCGTTAGCGATGTTTTGGTAGGTGTGGCAGCTTTGAATGTAGCACAACTGACCGACTACACCCTCGTATGTCTGGCATTCTCAGTCAACTTTTAGTCGAAATCGTCACAATGTGAGTACACTGCCGAGTCCGTGATTTCGATGTGACATTTTTGAACCTTGACTTGTTGTAATGCAAAAGCATGCACTATCGTGTTTTCTGCGCAAATTGAAATACCCAATTTCAATTTTTCCTAGCGAACGTGAAGGACAGGGCGATGTCGCGCAGGTCTGCCTTATGACGTCGGTCACCTTCACGATTGTCGGAAGACGTCGGCTCCATTCCCTCCTCCCTCGCTCAAGGGGGAGGTGGAGGACAAAATCCCCTTATCGTTTGAACGATGCGAATAGCCGACACCCCTTTCCCCATCCAATCGGCCTTGCTATCCGAATGCCAGGCTGCGAGGGTAGCACAGGGAAGGGACCGCGGAGAATGGGAACTGGACGTCTCCACCTCCACCACATTTCTCCACCCACACGGCCAATTTAGCCTCGTTGGTTTGAGTTGAAGGTTCCGAAGTTCATGTGTGCCATTTCGCCTCACAAGTGGCAGTACGCGGTCCTCAATCTCCTATCTCACATTGACTTCTTCCACTGCCCAATCGCAGAGACAAAAATACTTCAAATTTGGCGCATCTTGCAGTCCATTCTGCATGATATCGATGGAAGGCCGTGTGGTTGGGCCGAAGAAGCCTTGCATGTGTGCCATTTCGCCTCACAAGTGGCAGTACGCGGTCCTCAATCTCCCACCCTATCTCACATTGACTTCTTCCACTGCCAAAATCGCAGAGACAAAAATACTTCAATTTGGCGCATCTTGCAGTCCATTCTGCATGATATCGATGGAAGGCCGTGTGGTTGGGCCGAAGAAGCCTTGCATGTGTGCCATTTCGCCTCACAAGTGGCAGTACGCGGTCCTCAATCTCCCACCCTATCTCACATTGACTTCTTCCACTGCCAAAATCGCAGAGACAAAAATACTTCAATTTGGCGCATCTTGCAGTCCATTCTGCATGATATCGATGGAAGGCAGTGTGGTTGGGCCGAAGAAGCCTTGCATGTGTGCCATTTCGCCTCACAAGTGGCAGTACGCGGTCCTCAATCTCCCACCCTATCTCACATTGACTTCTTCCACTGCCAAAATCGCAGAGACAAAAATACTTCAAATTGGCGCATCTTGCAGTCCATTCTGCATGATATCGATGGAAGGCAGTGTGGTTGGGCCGAAGAAGCCTTGCATGTGTGCCATTTCGCCTCACAAGTGGCAGTACGCGGTCCTCAATCTCCCACCCTATCTCACATTGACTTCTTCCACTGCCCAATCGCAGAGACAAAAATACTTCAAATTTGGCGCATCTTGCAGTCCATTCTGCATGATATCGATGGAAGGCAGTGTGGTTGGGCCGAAGAAGCCTTGCATGTGTGCCATTTCGCCTCACAAGTGGCAGTACGCGGTCCTCAATCTCCCACCCTATCTCACATTGACTTCTTCCACTGCCAAAATCGCAGAGACAAAAATACTTCAAATTGGCGCATCTTGCAGTCCATTCTGCATGATATCGATGGAAGGCCGTGTGGTTGGGCCGAAGAAGCCTTGCATGTGTGCCATTTCGCCTCACAAGTGGCAGTACGCGGTCCTCAATCTCCCACCCTATCTCACATTGACTTCTTCCACTGCCCAATCGCAGAGACAAAAATACTTCAATTTGGCGCATCTTGCAGTCCATTCTGCATGATATCGATGGAAGGCCGTGTGGTTGGGCCGAAGAAGCCTTGCATGTGTGCCATTTCGCCTCACAAGTGGCAGTACGCGGTCCTCAATCTCCCACCCTATCTCACATTGACTTCTTCCACTGCCCAATCGCAGAGACAAAAATACTTCAATTTGGCGCATCTTGCAGTCCATTCTGCATGATATCGATGGAAGGCAGTGTGGTTGGGCCGAAGAAGCCTTGCATGTGTGCCATTTCGCCTCACAAGTGGCAGTACGCGGTCCTCAATCTCCCACCCTATCTCACATTGACTTCTTCCACTGCCAAAATCGCAGAGACAAAAATACTTCAATTTGGCGCATCTTGCAGTCCATTCTGCATGATATCGATGGAAGGCAGTGTGGTTGGGCCGAAGAAGCCTTGCATGTGTGCCATTTCGCCTCACAAGTGGCAGTACGCGGTCCTCAATCTCCCACCCTATCTCACATTGACTTCTTCCACTGCCCAATCGCAGAGACAAAAATACTTCAATTTGGCGCATCTTGCAGTCCATTCTGCATGATATCGATGGAAGGCAGTGTGGTTGGGCCGAAGAAGCCTTGCATGTGTGCCATTTCGCCTCACAAGTGGCAGTACGCGGTCCTCAATCTCCCACCCTATCTCACATTGACTTCTTCCACTGCCAAAATCGCAGAGACAAAAATACTTCAATTTGGCGCATCTTGCAGTCCATTCTGCATGATATCGATGGAAGGCCGTGTGGTTGGGCCGAAGAAGCCTTGCATGTGTGCCATTTCGCCTCACAAGTGGCAGTACGCGGTCCTCAATCTCCCACCCTATCTCACATTGACTTCTTCCACTGCCCAATCGCAGAGACAAAAATACTTCAATTTGGCGCATCTTGCAGTCCATTCTGCATGATATCGATGGAAGGCAGTGTGGTTGGGCCGAAGAAGCCTTGCATGTGTGCCATTTCGCCTCACAAGTGGCAGTACGCGGTCCTCAATCTCCCACCCTATCTCACATTGACTTCTTCCACTGCCCAATCGCAGAGACAAAAATACTTCAATTTGGCGCATCTTGCAGTCCATTCTGCATGATATCGATGGAAGGCAGTGTGGTTGGGCCGAAGAAGCCTTGCATGTGTGCCATTTCGCCTCACAAGTGGCAGTACGCGGTCCTCAATCTCCCACCCTATCTCACATTGACTTCTTCCACTGCCCAATCGCAGAGACAAAAATACTTCAAATTGGCGCATCTTGCAGTCCATTCTGCATGATATCGATGGAAGGCAGTGTGGTTGGGCCGAAGAAGCCTTGCATGTGTGCCATTTCGCCTCACAAGTGGCAGTACGCGGTCCTCAATCTCCCACCCTATCTCACATTGACTTCTTCCACTGCCCAATCGCAGAGACAAAAATACTTCAATTTGGCGCATCTTGCAGTCCATTCTGCATGATATCGATGGAAGGCCGTGTGGTTGGGCCGAAGAAGCCTTGCATGTGTGCCATTTCGCCTCACAAGTGGCAGTACGCGGTCCTCAATCTCCCACCCTATCTCACATTGACTTCTTCCACTGCCCAATCGCAGAGACAAAAATACTTCAATTTGGCGCATCTTGCAGTCCATTCTGCATGATATCGATGGAAGGCAGTGTGGTTGGGCCGAAGAAGCCTTGCATGTGTGCCATTTCGCCTCACAAGTGGCAGTACGCGGTCCTCAATCTCCCACCCTATCTCACATTGACTTCTTCCACTGCCCAATCGCAGAGACAAAAATACTTCAATTTGGCGCATCTTGCAGTCCATTCTGCATGATATCGATGGAAGGCCGTGTGGTTGGGCCGAAGAAGCCTTGCATGTGTGCCATTTCGCCTCACAAGTGGCAGTACGCGGTCCTCAATCTCCCACCCTATCTCACATTGACTTCTTCCACTGCCCAATCGCAGAGACAAAAATACTTCAAATTTGGCGCATCTTGCAGTCCATTCTGCATGATATCGATGGAAGGCCGTGTGGTTGGGCCGAAGAAGCCTTGCATGTGTGCCATTTCGCCTCACAAGTGGCAGTACGCGGTCCTCAATCTCCCACCCTATCTCACATTGACTTCTTCCACTGCCCAATCGCAGAGACAAAAATACTTCAATTTGGCGCATCTTGCAGTCCATTCTGCATGATATCGATGGAAGGCCGTGTGGTTGGGCCGAAGAAGCCTTGCATGTGTGCCATTTCGCCTCACAAGTGGCAGTACGCGGTCCTCAATCTCCCACCCTATCTCACATTGACTTCTTCCACTGCCCAATCGCAGAGACAAAAATACTTCAATTTGGCGCATCTTGCAGTCCATTCTGCATGATATCGATGGAAGGCAGTGTGGTTGGGCCGAAGAAGCCTTGCATGTGTGCCATTTCGCCTCACAAGTGGCAGTACGCGGTCCTCAATCTCCCACCCTATCTCACATTGACTTCTTCCACTGCCCAATCGCAGAGACAAAAATACTTCAATTTGGCGCATCTTGCAGTCCATTCTGCATGATATCGATGGAAGGCAGTGTGGTTGGGCCGAAGAAGCCTTGCATGTGTGCCATTTCGCCTCACAAGTGGCAGTACGCGGTCCTCAATCTCCCACCCTATCTCACATTGACTTCTTCCACTGCCAAAATCGCAGAGACAAAAATACTTCAATTTGGCGCATCTTGCAGTCCATTCTGCATGATATCGATGGAAGGCCGTGTGGTTGGGCCGAAGAAGCCTTGCATGTGTGCCATTTCGCCTCACAAGTGGCAGTACGCGGTCCTCAATCTCCCACCCTATCTCACATTGACTTCTTCCACTGCCCAATCGCAGAGACAAAAATACTTCAATTTGGCGCATCTTGCAGTCCATTCTGCATGATATCGATGGAAGGCCGTGTGGTTGGGCCGAAGAAGCCTTGCATGTGTGCCATTTCGCCTCACAAGTGGCAGTACGCGGTCCTCAATCTCCCACCCTATCTCACATTGACTTCTTCCACTGCCCAATCGCAGAGACAAAAATACTTCAATTTGGCGCATCTTGCAGTCCATTCTGCATGATATCGATGGAAGGCCGTGTGGTTGGGCCGAAGAAGCCTTGCATGTGTGCCATTTCGCCTCACAAGTGGCAGTACGCGGTCCTCAATCTCCCACCCTATCTCACATTGACTTCTTCCACTGCCCAATCGCAGAGACAAAAATACTTCAATTTGGCGCATCTTGCAGTCCATTCTGCATGATATCGATGGAAGGCCGTGTGGTTGGGCCGAAGAAGCCTTGCATGTGTGCCATTTCGCCTCACAAGTGGCAGTACGCGGTCCTCAATCTCCCACCCTATCTCACATTGACTTCTTCCACTGCCCAATCGCAGAGACAAAAATACTTCAATTTGGCGCATCTTGCAGTCCATTCTGCATGATATCGATGGAAGGCCGTGTGGTTGGGCCGAAGAAGCCTTGCATGTGTGCCATTTCGCCTCACAAGTGGCAGTACGCGGTCCTCAATCTCCCACCCTATCTCACATTGACTTCTTCCACTGCCCAATCGCAGAGACAAAAATACTTCAATTTGGCGCATCTTGCAGTCCATTCTGCATGATATCGATGGAAGGCCGTGTGGTTGGGCCGAAGAAGCCTTGCATGTGTGCCATTTCGCCTCACAAGTGGCAGTACGCGGTCCTCAATCTCCCACCCTATCTCACATTGACTTCTTCCACTGCCCAATCGCAGAGACAAAAATACTTCAATTTGGCGCATCTTGCAGTCCATTCTGCATGATATCGATGGAAGGCCGTGTGGTTGGGCCGAAGAAGCCTTGCATGTGTGCCATTTCGCCTCACAAGTGGCAGTACGCGGTCCTCAATCTCCCACCCTATCTCACATTGACTTCTTCCACTGCCCAATCGCAGAGACAAAAATACTTCAATTTGGCGCATCTTGCAGTCCATTCTGCATGATATCGATGGAAGGCCGTGTGGTTGGGCCGAAGAAGCCTTGCATGTGTGCCATTTCGCCTCACAAGTGGCAGTACGCGGTCCTCAATCTCCCACCCTATCTCACATTGACTTCTTCCACTGCCCAATCGCAGAGACAAAAATACTTCAAATTGGCGCATCTTGCAGTCCATTCTGCATGATATCGATGGAAGGCCGTGTGGTTGGGCCGAAGAAGCCTTGCATGTGTGCCATTTCGCCTCACAAGTGGCAGTACGCGGTCCTCAATCTCCCACCCTATCTCACATTGACTTCTTCCACTGCCCAATCGCAGAGACAAAAATACTTCAAATTGGCGCATCTTGCAGTCCATTCTGCATGATATCGATGGAAGGCAGTGTGGTTGGGCCGAAGAAGCCTTGCATGTGTGCCATTTCGCCTCACAAGTGGCAGTACGCGGTCCTCAATCTCCCACCCTATCTCACATTGACTTCTTCCACTGCCCAATCGCAGAGACAAAAATACTTCAATTTGGCGCATCTTGCAGTCCATTCTGCATGATATCGATGGAAGGCAGTGTGGTTGGGCCGAAGAAGCCTTGCATGTGTGCCATTTCGCCTCACAAGTGGCAGTACGCGGTCCTCAATCTCCCACCCTATCTCACATTGACTTCTTCCACTGCCCAATCGCAGAGACAAAAATACTTCAAATTTGGCGCATCTTGCAGTCCATTCTGCATGATATCGATGGAAGGCCGTGTGGTTGGGCCGAAGAAGCCTTGCATGTGTGCCATTTCGCCTCACAAGTGGCAGTACGCGGTCCTCAATCTCCCACCCTATCTCACATTGACTTCTTCCACTGCCCAATCGCAGAGACAAAAATACTTCAAATTGGCGCATCTTGCAGTCCATTCTGCATGATATCGATGGAAGGCCGAAGAAGCCTTGCATGTGTGCCATTTCGCCTCACAAGTGGCAGTACGCGGTCCTCAATCTCCCACCCTATCTCACATTGACTTCTTCCACTGCCCAATCGCAGAGACAAAAATACTTCAAATTGGCGCATCTTGCAGTCCATTCTGCATGATATCGATGGAAGGCCGTGTGGTTGGGCCGAAGAAGCCTTGCATGTGTGCCATTTCGCCTCACAAGTGGCAGTACGCGGTCCTCAATCTCCCACCCTATCTCACATTGACTTCTTCCACTGCCCAATCGCAGAGACAAAAATACTTCAAATTTGGCGCATCTTGCAGTCCATTCTGCATGATATCGATGGAAGGCCGTGTGGTTGGGCCGAAGAAGCCTTGCATGTGTGCCATTTCGCCTCACAAGTGGCAGTACGCGGTCCTCAATCTCCCACCCTATCTCACATTGACTTCTTCCACTGCCCAATCGCAGAGACAAAAATACTTCAATTTGGCGCATCTTGCAGTCCATTCTGCATGATATCGATGGAAGGCCGTGTGGTTGGGCCGAAGAAGCCTTGCATGTGTGCCATTTCGCCTCACAAGTGGCAGTACGCGGTCCTCAATCTCCCACCCTATCTCACATTGACTTCTTCCACTGCCCAATCGCAGAGACAAAAATACTTCAAATTGGCGCATCTTGCAGTCCATTCTGCATGATATCGATGGAAGGCCGTGTGGTTGGGCCGAAGAAGCCTTGCATGTGTGCCATTTCGCCTCACAAGTGGCAGTACGCGGTCCTCAATCTCCCACCCTATCTCACATTGACTTCTTCCACTGCCCAATCGCATAGACAAAAATACTTCAAATTTGGCGCATCTTGCAGTCCATTCTGCATGATATCGATGGAAGGCAGTGTGGTTGGGCCGAAGAAGCCTTGCATGTGTGCCATTTCGCCTCACAAGTGGCAGTACGCGGTCCTCAATCTCCCACCCTATCTCACATTGACTTCTTCCACTGCCCAATCGCAGAGACAAAAATACTTCAATTTCTCGCATCTTGCAGTCCATTCTGCATGATATCGATGGAAGGCAGTGTGGTTGGGCCGAAGAAGCCTTGCATGTGTGCCATTTCGCCTCACAAGTGGCAGTACGCGGTCCTCAATCTCCCACCCTATCTCACATTGACTTCTTCCACTGCCCAATCGCAGAGACAAAAATACTTCAATTTGGCGCATCTTGCAGTCCATTCTGCATGATATCGATGGAAGGCAGTGTGGTTGGGCCGAAGAAGCCTTGCATGTGTGCCATTTCGCCTCACAAGTGGCAGTACGCGGTCCTCAATCTCCCACCCTATCTCACATTGACTTCTTCCACTGCCCAATCGCAGAGACAAAAATACTTCAAATTGGCGCATCTTGCAGTCCATTCTGCATGATATCGATGGAAGGCCGTGTGGTTGGGCCGAAGACGCCTTGCATGTGTGCCATTTCGCCTCACAAGTGGCAGTACGCGGTCCTCAATCTCCCACCCTATCTCACATTGACTTCTTCCACTGCCCAATCGCAGAGACAAAAATACTTCAAATTGGCGCATCTTGCAGTCCATTCTGCATGATATCGATGGAAGGCCGTGTGGTTGGGCCGAAGACGCCTTGCATGTGTGCCATTTCGCCTCACAAGTGGCAGTACGCGGTCCTCAATCTCCCACCCTATCTCACATTGACTTCTTCCACTGCCCAATCGCAGAGACAAAAATACTTCAAATTTGGCGCATCTTGCAGTCCATTCTGCATGATATCGATGGAAGGCAGTGTGGTTGGGCCGAAGAAGCCTTGCATGTGTGCCATTTCGCCTCACAAGTGGCAGTACGCGGTCCTCAATCTCCCACCCTATCTCACATTGACTTCTTCCACTGCCCAATCGCAGAGACAAAAATACTTCAATTTGGCGCATCTTGCAGTCCATTCTGCATGATATCGATGGAAGGCCGTGTGGTTGGGCCGAAGAAGCCTTGCATGTGTGCCATTTCGCCTCACAAGTGGCAGTACGCGGTCCTCAATCTCCCACCCTATCTCACATTGACTTCTTCCACTGCCCAATCGCAGAGACAAAAATACTTCAAATTGGCGCATCTTGCAGTCCATTCTGCATGATATCGATGGAAGGCAGTGTGGTTGGGCCGAAGAAGCCTTGCATGTGTGCCATTTCGCCTCACAAGTGGCAGTACGCGGTCCTCAATCTCCCACCCTATCTCACATTGACTTCTTCCACTGCCCAATCGCAGAGACAAAAATACTTCAAATTGGCGCATCTTGCAGTCCATTCTGCATGATATCGATGGAAGGCAGTGTGGTTGGGCCGAAGAAGCCTTGCATGTGTGCCATTTCGCCTCACAAGTGGCAGTACGCGGTCCTCAATCTCCCACCCTATCTCACATTGACTTCTTCCACTGCCCAATCGCAGAGACAAAAATACTTCAAATTTGGCGCATCTTGCAGTCCATTCTGCATGATATCGATGGAAGGCCGTGTGGTTGGGCCGAAGAAGCCTTGCATGTGTGCCATTTCGCCTCACAAGTGGCAGTACGCGGTCCTCAATCTCCCACCCTATCTCACATTGACTTCTTCCACTGCCCAATCGCAGAGACAAAAATACTTCAAATTGGCGCATCTTGCAGTCCATTCTGCATGATATCGATGGAAGGCAGTGTGGTTGGGCCGAAGAAGCCTTGCATGTGTGCCATTTCGCCTCACAAGTGGCAGTACGCGGTCCTCAATCTCCCACCCTATCTCACATTGACTTCTTCCACTGCCCAATCGCAGAGACAAAAATACTTCAATTTGGCGCATCTTGCAGTCCATTCTGCATGATATCGATGGAAGGCAGTGTGGTTGGGCCGAAGAAGCCTTGCATGTGTGCCATTTCGCCTCACAAGTGGCAGTACGCGGTCCTCAATCTCCCACCCTATCTCACATTGACTTCTTCCACTGCCCAATCGCAGAGACAAAAATACTTCAAATTGGCGCATCTTGCAGTCCATTCTGCATGATATCGATGGAAGGCCGTGTGGTTGGGCCGAAGAAGCCTTGCATGTGTGCCATTTCGCCTCACAAGTGGCAGTACGCGGTCCTCAATCTCCCACCCTATCTCACATTGACTTCTTCCACTGCCCAATCGCAGAGACAAAAATACTTCAATTTGGCGCATCTTGCAGTCCATTCTGCATGATATCGATGGAAGGCCGTGTGGTTGGGCCGAAGAAGCCTTGCATGTGTGCCATTTCGCCTCACAAGTGGCAGTACGCGGTCCTCAATCTCCCACCCTATCTCACATTGACTTCTTCCACTGCCCAATCGCAGAGACAAAAATACTTCAATTTGGCGCATCTTGCAGTCCATTCTGCATGATATCGATGGAAGGCAGTGTGGTTGGGCCGAAGAAGCCTTGCATGTGTGCCATTTCGCCTCACAAGTGGCAGTACGCGGTCCTCAATCTCCCACCCTATCTCACATTGACTTCTTCCACTGCCCAATCGCAGAGACAAAAATACTTCAATTTCTCGCATCTTGCAGTCCATTCTGCATGATATCGATGGAAGGCAGTGTGGTTGGGCCGAAGAAGCCTTGCATGTGTGCCATTTCGCCTCACAAGTGGCAGTACGCGGTCCTCAATCTCCCACCCTATCTCACATTGACTTCTTCCACTGCCCAATCGCAGAGACAAAAATACTTCAATTTGGCGCATCTTGCAGTCCATTCTGCATGATATCGATGGAAGGCCGTGTGGTTGGGCCGAAGAAGCCTTGCATGTGTGCCATTTCGCCTCACAAGTGGCAGTACGCGGTCCTCAATCTCCCACCCTATCTCACATTGACTTCTTCCACTGCCCAATCGCAGAGACAAAAATACTTCAATTTGGCGCATCTTGCAGTCCATTCTGCATGATATCGATGGAAGGCAGTGTGGTTGGGCCGAAGAAGCCTTGCATGTGTGCCATTTCGCCTCACAAGTGGCAGTACGCGGTCCTCAATCTCCCACCCTATCTCACATTGACTTCTTCCACTGCCCAATCGCAGAGACAAAAATACTTCAATTTCTCGCATCTTGCAGTCCATTCTGCATGATATCGATGGAAGGCAGTGTGGTTGGGCCGAAGAAGCCTTGCATGTGTGCCATTTCGCCTCACAAGTGGCAGTACGCGGTCCTCAATCTCCCACCCTATCTCACATTGACTTCTTCCACTGCCCAATCGCAGAGACAAAAATACTTCAATTTCTCGCATCTTGCAGTCCATTCTGCATGATATCGATGGAAGGCAGTGTGGTTGGGCCGAAGAAGCCTTGCATGTGTGCCATTTCGCCTCACAAGTGGCAGTACGCGGTCCTCAATCTCCCACCCTATCTCACATTGACTTCTTCCACTGCCCAATCGCAGAGACAAAAATACTTCAATTTCGCGCATCTTGCAGTCCATTCTGCATGATATCGATGGAAGGCAGTGTGGTTGGGCCGAAGAAGCCTTGCATGTGTGCCATTTCGCCTCACAAGTGGCAGTACGCGGTCCTCAATCTCCCACCCTATCTCACATTGACTTCTTCCACTGCCCAATCGCAGAGACAAAAATACTTCAATTTGGCGCATCTTGCAGTCCATTCTGCATGATATCGATGGAAGGCCGTGTGGTTGGGCCGAAGAAGCCTTGCATGTGTGCCATTTCGCCTCACAAGTGGCAGTACGCGGTCCTCAATCTCCCACCCTATCTCACATTGACTTCTTCCACTGCCCAATCGCAGAGACAAAAATACTTCAAATTGGCGCATCTTGCAGTCCATTCTGCATGATATCGATGGAAGGCCGTGTGGTTGGGCCGAAGAAGCCTTGCATGTGTGCCATTTCGCCTCACAAGTGGCAGTACGCGGTCCTCAATCTCCCACCCTATCTCACATTGACTTCTTCCACTGCCCAATCGCAGAGACAAAAATACTTCAATTTGGCGCATCTTGCAGTCCATTCTGCATGATATCGATGGAAGGCAGTGTGGTTGGGCCGAAGAAGCCTTGCATGTGTGCCATTTCGCCTCACAAGTGGCAGTACGCGGTCCTCAATCTCCCACCCTATCTCACATTGACTTCTTCCACTGCCCAATCGCAGAGACAAAAATACTTCAAATTTGGCGCATCTTGCAGTCCATTCTGCATGATATCGATGGAAGGCCGTGTGGTTGGGCCGAAGAAGCCTTGCATGTGTGCCATTTCGCCTCACAAGTGGCAGTACGCGGTCCTCAATCTCCCACCCTATCTCACATTGACTTCTTCCACTGCCCAATCGCAGAGACAAAAATACTTCAAATTGGCGCATCTTGCAGTCCATTCTGCATGATATCGATGGAAGGCCGTGTGGTTGGGCCGAAGAAGCCTTGCATGTGTGCCATTTCGCCTCACAAGTGGCAGTACGCGGTCCTCAATCTCCCACCCTATCTCACATTGACTTCTTCCACTGCCCAATCGCAGAGACAAAAATACTTCAATTTGGCGCATCTTGCAGTCCATTCTGCATGATATCGATGGAAGGCAGTGTGGTTGGGCCGAAGAAGCCTTGCATGTGTGCCATTTCGCCTCACAAGTGGCAGTACGCGGTCCTCAATCTCCCACCCTATCTCACATTGACTTCTTCCACTGCCCAATCGCAGAGACAAAAATACTTCAATTTCTCGCATCTTGCAGTCCATTCTGCATGATATCGATGGAAGGCAGTGTGGTTGGGCCGAAGAAGCCTTGCATGTGTGCCATTTCGCCTCACAAGTGGCAGTACGCGGTCCTCAATCTCCCACCCTATCTCACATTGACTTCTTCCACTGCCCAATCGCAGAGACAAAAATACTTCAATTTCTCGCATCTTGCAGTCCATTCTGCATGATATCGATGGAAGGCAGTGTGGTTGGGCCGAAGAAGCCTTGCATGTGTGCCATTTCGCCTCACAAGTGGCAGTACGCGGTCCTCAATCTCCCACCCTATCTCACATTGACTTCTTCCACTGCCCAATCGCAGAGACAAAAATACTTCAATTTGGCGCATCTTGCAGTCCATTCTGCATGATATCGATGGAAGGCCGAAGAAGCCTTGCATGTGTGCCATTTCGCCTCACAAGTGGCAGTACGCGGTCCTCAATCTCCCACCCTATCTCACATTGACTTCTTCCACTGCCCAATCGCAGAGACAAAAATACTTCAATTTGGCGCATCTTGCAGTCCATTCTGCATGATATCGATGGAAGGCAGTGTGGTTGGGCCGAAGAAGCCTTGCATGTGTGCCATTTCGCCTCACAAGTGGCAGTACGCGGTCCTCAATCTCCCACCCTATCTCACATTGACTTCTTCCACTGCCCAATCGCAGAGACAAAAATACTTCAATTTGGCGCATCTTGCAGTCCATTCTGCATGATATCGATGGAAGGCCGTGTGGTTGGGCCGAAGAAGCCTTGCATGTGTGCCATTTCGCCTCACAAGTGGCAGTACGCGGTCCTCAATCTCCCACCCTATCTCACATTGACTTCTTCCACTGCCCAATCGCAGAGACAAAAATACTTCAAATTGGCGCATCTTGCAGTCCATTCTGCATGATATCGATGGAAGGCCGTGTGGTTGGGCCGAAGAAGCCTTGCATGTGTGCCATTTCGCCTCACAAGTGGCAGTACGCGGTCCTCAATCTCCCACCCTATCTCACATTGACTTCTTCCACTGCCCAATCGCAGAGACAAAAATACTTCAAATTTGGCGCATCTTGCAGTCCATTCTGCATGATATCGATGGAAGGCAGTGTGGTTGGGCCGAAGAAGCCTTGCATGTGTGCCATTTCGCCTCACAAGTGGCAGTACGCGGTCCTCAATCTCCCACCCTATCTCACATTGACTTCTTCCACTGCCCAATCGCAGAGACAAAAATACTTCAAATTGGCGCATCTTGCAGTCCATTCTGCATGATATCGATGGAAGGCAGTGTGGTTGGGCCGAAGAAGCCTTGCATGTGTGCCATTTCGCCTCACAAGTGGCAGTACGCGGTCCTCAATCTCCCACCCTATCTCACATTGACTTCTTCCACTGCCCAATCGCAGAGACAAAAATACTTCAATTTGGCGCATCTTGCAGTCCATTCTGCATGATATCGATGGAAGGCCGTGTGGTTGGGCCGAAGAAGCCTTGCATGTGTGCCATTTCGCCTCACAAGTGGCAGTACGCGGTCCTCAATCTCCCACCCTATCTCACATTGACTTCTTCCACTGCCCAATCGCAGAGACAAAAATACTTCAATTTGGCGCATCTTGCAGTCCATTCTGCATGATATCGATGGAAGGCAGTGTGGTTGGGCCGAAGAAGCCTTGCATGTGTGCCATTTCGCCTCACAAGTGGCAGTACGCGGTCCTCAATCTCCCACCCTATCTCACATTGACTTCTTCCACTGCCCAATCGCAGAGACAAAAATACTTCAATTTGGCGCATCTTGCAGTCCATTCTGCATGATATCGATGGAAGGCCGTGTGGTTGGGCCGAAGAAGCCTTGCATGTGTGCCATTTCGCCTCACAAGTGGCAGTACGCGGTCCTCAATCTCCCACCCTATCTCACATTGACTTCTTCCACTGCCCAATCGCAGAGACAAAAATACTTCAATTTGGCGCATCTTGCAGTCCATTCTGCATGATATCGATGGAAGGCAGTGTGGTTGGGCCGAAGAAGCCTTGCATGTGTGCCATTTCGCCTCACAAGTGGCAGTACGCGGTCCTCAATCTCCCACCCTATCTCACATTGACTTCTTCCACTGCCCAATCGCAGAGACAAAAATACTTCAATTTCTCGCATCTTGCAGTCCATTCTGCATGATATCGATGGAAGGCAGTGTGGTTGGGCCGAAGAAGCCTTGCATGTGTGCCATTTCGCCTCACAAGTGGCAGTACGCGGTCCTCAATCTCCCACCCTATCTCACATTGACTTCTTCCACTGCCCAATCGCAGAGACAAAAATACTTCAATTTCTCGCATCTTGCAGTCCATTCTGCATGATATCGATGGAAGGCAGTGTGGTTGGGCCGAAGAAGCCTTGCATGTGTGCCATTTCGCCTCACAAGTGGCAGTACGCGGTCCTCAATCTCCCACCCTATCTCACATTGACTTCTTCCACTGCCCAATCGCAGAGACAAAAATACTTCAAATTTGGCGCATCTTGCAGTCCATTCTGCATGATATCGATGGAAGGCAGTGTGGTTGGGCCGAAGAAGCCTTGCATGTGTGCCATTTCGCCTCACAAGTGGCAGTACGCGGTCCTCAATCTCCCACCCTATCTCACATTGACTTCTTCCACTGCCCAATCGCAGAGACAAAAATACTTCAATTTGGCGCATCTTGCAGTCCATTCTGCATGATATCGATGGAAGGCCGTGTGGTTGGGCCGAAGAAGCCTTGCATGTGTGCCATTTCGCCTCACAAGTGGCAGTACGCGGTCCTCAATCTCCCACCCTATCTCACATTGACTTCTTCCACTGCCCAATCGCAGAGACAAAAATACTTCAATTTGGCGCATCTTGCAGTCCATTCTGCATGATATCGATGGAAGGCAGTGTGGTTGGGCCGAAGAAGCCTTGCATGTGTGCCATTTCGCCTCACAAGTGGCAGTACGCGGTCCTCAATCTCCCACCCTATCTCACATTGACTTCTTCCACTGCCCAATCGCAGAGACAAAAATACTTCAATTTGGCGCATCTTGCAGTCCATTCTGCATGATATCGATGGAAGGCCGAAGAAGCCTTGCATGTGTGCCATTTCGCCTCACAAGTGGCAGTACGCGGTCCTCAATCTCCCACCCTATCTCACATTGACTTCTTCCACTGCCCAATCGCAGAGACAAAAATACTTCAATTTGGCGCATCTTGCAGTCCATTCTGCATGATATCGATGGAAGGCCGTGTGGTTGGGCCGAAGAAGCCTTGCATGTGTGCCATTTCGCCTCACAAGTGGCAGTACGCGGTCCTCAATCTCCCACCCTATCTCACATTGACTTCTTCCACTGCCCAATCGCAGAGACAAAAATACTTCAAATTTGGCGCATCTTGCAGTCCATTCTGCATGATATCGGTGGAAGGCAGTGTGGTTGGGCCGAAGAAGCCTTGCATGTGTGCCATTTCGCCTCACAAGTGGCAGTACGCGGTCCTCAATCTCCCACCCTATCTCACATTGACTTCTTCCACTGCCCAATCGCAGAGACAAAAATACTTCAATTTGGCGCATCTTGCAGTCCATTCTGCATGATATCGATGGAAGGCCGTGTGGTTGGGCCGAAGAAGCCTTGCATGTGTGCCATTTCGCCTCACAAGTGGCAGTACGCGGTCCTCAATCTCCCACCCTATCTCACATTGACTTCTTCCACTGCCCAATCGCATAGACAAAAATACTTCAATTTGGCGCATCTTGCAGTCCATTCTGCATGATATCGATGGAAGGCAGTGTGGTTGGGCCGAAGAAGCCTTGCATGTGTGCCATTTCGCCTCACAAGTGGCAGTACGCGGTCCTCAATCTCCCACCCTATCTCACATTGACTTCTTCCACTGCCCAATCGCAGAGACAAAAATACTTCAATTTGGCGCATCTTGCAGTCCATTCTGCATGATATCGATGGAAGGCAGTGTGGTTGGGCCGAAGAAGCCTTGCATGTGTGCCATTTCGCCTCACAAGTGGCAGTACGCGGTCCTCAATCTCCCACCCTATCTCACATTGACTTCTTCCACTGCCCAATCGCATAGACAAAAATACTTCAATTTGGCGCATCTTGCAGTCCATTCTGCATGATATCGATGGAAGGCAGTGTGGTTGGGCCGAAGAAGCCTTGCATGTGTGCCATTTCGCCTCACAAGTGGCAGTACGCGGTCCTCAATCTCCCACCCTATCTCACATTGACTTCTTCCACTGCCCAATCGCAGAGACAAAAATACTTCAATTTGGCGCATCTTGCAGTCCATTCTGCATGATATCGATGGAAGGCAGTGTGGTTGGGCCGAAGAAGCCTTGCATGTGTGCCATTTCGCCTCACAAGTGGCAGTACGCGGTCCTCAATCTCCCACCCTATCTCACATTGACTTCTTCCACTGCCCAATCGCATAGACAAAAATACTTCAATTTGGCGCATCTTGCAGTCCATTCTGCATGATATCGATGGAAGGCAGTGTGGTTGGGCCGAAGAAGCCTTGCATGTGTGCCATTTCGCCTCACAAGTGGCAGTACGCGGTCCTCAATCTCCCACCCTATCTCACATTGACTTCTTCCACTGCCCAATCGCATAGACAAAAATACTTCAATTTGGCGCATCTTGCAGTCCATTCTGCATGATATCGATGGAAGGCAGTGTGGTTGGGCCGAAGAAGCCTTGCATGTGTGCCATTTCGCCTCACAAGTGGCAGTACGCGGTCCTCAATCTCCCACCCTATCTCACATTGACTTCTTCCACTGCCCAATCGCATAGACAAAAATACTTCAATTTGGCGCATCTTGCAGTCCATTCTGCATGATATCGATGGAAGGCAGTGTGGTTGGGCCGAAGAAGCCTTGCATGTGTGCCATTTCGCCTCACAAGTGGCAGTACGCGGTCCTCAATCTCCCACCCTATCTCACATTGACTTCTTCCACTGCCCAATCGCAGAGACAAAAATACTTCAATTTGGCGCATCTTGCAGTCCATTCTGCATGATATCGATGGAAGGCCGTGTGGTTGGGCCGAAGAAGCCTTGCATGTGTGCCATTTCGCCTCACAAGTGGCAGTACGCGGTCCTCAATCTCCCACCCTATCTCACATTGACTTCTTCCACTGCCCAATCGCAGAGACAAAAATACTTCAATTTGGCGCATCTTGCAGTCCATTCTGCATGATATCGATGGAAGGCAGTGTGGTTGGGCCGAAGAAGCCTTGCATGTGTGCCATTTCGCCTCACAAGTGGCAGTACGCGGTCCTCAATCTCCCACCCTATCTCACATTGACTTCTTCCACTGCCCAATCGCAGAGACAAAAATACTTCAATTTCTCGCATCTTGCAGTCCATTCTGCATGATATCGATGGAAGGCAGTGTGGTTGGGCCGAAGAAGCCTTGCATGTGTGCCATTTCGCCTCACAAGTGGCAGTACGCGGTCCTCAATCTCCCACCCTATCTCACATTGACTTCTTCCACTGCCCAATCGCAGAGACAAAAATACTTCAATTTCTCGCATCTTGCAGTCCATTCTGCATGATATCGATGGAAGGCAGTGTGGTTGGGCCGAAGAAGCCTTGCATGTGTGCCATTTCGCCTCACAAGTGGCAGTACGCGGTCCTCAATCTCCCACCCTATCTCACATTGACTTCTTCCACTGCCCAATCGCAGAGACAAAAATACTTCAATTTCTCGCATCTTGCAGTCCATTCTGCATGATATCGATGGAAGGCAGTGTGGTTGGGCCGAAGAAGCCTTGCATGTGTGCCATTTCGCCTCACAAGTGGCAGTACGCGGTCCTCAATCTCCCACCCTATCTCACATTGACTTCTTCCACTGCCCAATCGCAGAGACAAAAATACTTCAATTTGGCGCATCTTGCAGTCCATTCTGCATGATATCGATGGAAGGCAGTGTGGTTGGGCCGAAGAAGCCTTGCATGTGTGCCATTTCGCCTCACAAGTGGCAGTACGCGGTCCTCAATCTCCCACCCTATCTCACATTGACTTCTTCCACTGCCCAATCGCATAGACAAAAATACTTCAATTTGGCGCATCTTGCAGTCCATTCTGCATGATATCGATGGAAGGCAGTGTGGTTGGGCCGAAGAAGCCTTGCATGTGTGCCATTTCGCCTCACAAGTGGCAGTACGCGGTCCTCAATCTCCCACCCTATCTCACATTGACTTCTTCCACTGCCCAATCGCATAGACAAAAATACTTCAATTTGGCGCATCTTGCAGTCCATTCTGCATGATATCGATGGAAGGCAGTGTGGTTGGGCCGAAGAAGCCTTGCATGTGTGCCATTTCGCCTCACAAGTGGCAGTACGCGGTCCTCAATCTCCCACCCTATCTCACATTGACTTCTTCCACTGCCCAATCGCAGAGACAAAAATACTTCAATTTGGCGCATCTTGCAGTCCATTCTGCATGATATCGATGGAAGGCAGTGTGGTTGGGCCGAAGAAGCCTTGCATGTGTGCCATTTCGCCTCACAAGTGGCAGTACGCGGTCCTCAATCTCCCACCCTATCTCACATTGACTTCTTCCACTGCCCAATCGCAGAGACAAAAATACTTCAATTTGGCGCATCTTGCAGTCCATTCTGCATGATATCGATGGAAGGCCGTGTGGTTGGGCCGAAGAAGCCTTGCATGTGTGCCATTTCGCCTCACAAGTGGCAGTACGCGGTCCTCAATCTCCCACCCTATCTCACATTGACTTCTTCCACTGCCCAATCGCAGAGACAAAAATACTTCAAATTTGGCGCATCTTGCAGTCCATTCTGCATGATATCGATGGAAGGCAGTGTGGTTGGGCCGAAGAAGCCTTGCATGTGTGCCATTTCGCCTCACAAGTGGCAGTACGCGGTCCTCAATCTCCCACCCTATCTCACATTGACTTCTTCCACTGCCCAATCGCAGAGACAAAAATACTTCAAATTGGCGCATCTTGCAGTCCATTCTGCATGATATCGATGGAAGGCAGTGTGGTTGGGCCGAAGAAGCCTTGCATGTGTGCCATTTCGCCTCACAAGTGGCAGTACGCGGTCCTCAATCTCCCACCCTATCTCACATTGACTTCTTCCACTGCCCAATCGCAGAGACAAAAATACTTCAATTTGGCGCATCTTGCAGTCCATTCTGCATGATATCGATGGAAGGCAGTGTGGTTGGGCCGAAGAAGCCTTGCATGTGTGCCATTTCGCCTCACAAGTGGCAGTACGCGGTCCTCAATCTCCCACCCTATCTCACATTGACTTCTTCCACTGCCCAATCGCATAGACAAAAATACTTCAAATTGGCGCATCTTGCAGTCCATTCTGCATGATATCGATGGAAGGCAGTGTGGTTGGGCCGAAGAAGCCTTGCATGTGTGCCATTTCGCCTCACAAGTGGCAGTACGCGGTCCTCAATCTCCCACCCTATCTCACATTGACTTCTTCCACTGCCCAATCGCAGAGACAAAAATACTTCAATTTGGCGCATCTTGCAGTCCATTCTGCATGATATCGATGGAAGGCCGTGTGGTTGGGCCGAAGAAGCCTTGCATGTGTGCCATTTCGCCTCACAAGTGGCAGTACGCGGTCCTCAATCTCCCACCCTATCTCACATTGACTTCTTCCACTGCCCAATCGCATAGACAAAAATACTTCAATTTGGCGCATCTTGCAGTCCATTCTGCATGATATCGATGGAAGGCAGTGTGGTTGGGCCGAAGAAGCCTTGCATGTGTGCCATTTCGCCTCACAAGTGGCAGTACGCGGTCCTCAATCTCCCACCCTATCTCACATTGACTTCTTCCACTGCCCAATCGCATAGACAAAAATACTTCAATTTGGCGCATCTTGCAGTCCATTCTGCATGATATCGATGGAAGGCAGTGTGGTTGGGCCGAAGAAGCCTTGCATGTGTGCCATTTCGCCTCACAAGTGGCAGTACGCGGTCCTCAATCTCCCACCCTATCTCACATTGACTTCTTCCACTGCCCAATCGCATAGACAAAAATACTTCAATTTGGCGCATCTTGCAGTCCATTCTGCATGATATCGATGGAAGGCAGTGTGGTTGGGCCGAAGAAGCCTTGCATGTGTGCCATTTCGCCTCACAAGTGGCAGTACGCGGTCCTCAATCTCCCACCCTATCTCACATTGACTTCTTCCACTGCCCAATCGCATAGACAAAAATACTTCAAATTTGGCGCATCTTGCAGTCCATTCTGCATGATATCGATGGAAGGCAGTGTGGTTGGGCCGAAGAAGCCTTGCATGTGTGCCATTTCGCCTCACAAGTGGCAGTACGCGGTCCTCAATCTCCCACCCTATCTCACATTGACTTCTTCCACTGCCCAATCGCATAGACAAAAATACTTCAAATTTGGCGCATCTTGCAGTCCATTCTGCATGATATCGATGGAAGGCAGTGTGGTTGGGCCGAAGAAGCCTTGCATGTGTGCCATTTCGCCTCACAAGTGGCAGTACGCGGTCCTCAATCTCCCACCCTATCTCACATTGACTTCTTCCACTGCCCAATCGCAGAGACAAAAATACTTCAATTTGGCGCATCTTGCAGTCCATTCTGCATGATATCGATGGAAGGCAGTGTGGTTGGGCCGAAGAAGCCTTGCATGTGTGCCATTTCGCCTCACAAGTGGCAGTACGCGGTCCTCAATCTCCCACCCTATCTCACATTGACTTCTTCCACTGCCCAATCGCATAGACAAAAATACTTCAAATTGGCGCATCTTGCAGTCCATTCTGCATGATATCGATGGAAGGCAGTGTGGTTGGGCCGAAGAAGCCTTGCATGTGTGCCATTTCGCCTCACAAGTGGCAGTACGCGGTCCTCAATCTCCCACCCTATCTCACATTGACTTCTTCCACTGCCCAATCGCATAGACAAAAATACTTCAAATTGGCGCATCTTGCAGTCCATTCTGCATGATATCGATGGAAGGCAGTGTGGTTGGGCCGAAGAAGCCTTGCATGTGTGCCATTTCGCCTCACAAGTGGCAGTACGCGGTCCTCAATCTCCCACCCTATCTCACATTGACTTCTTCCACTGCCCAATCGCATAGACAAAAATACTTCAATTTGGCGCATCTTGCAGTCCATTCTGCATGATATCGGTGGAAGGCAGTGTGGTTGGGCCGAAGAAGCCTTGCATGTGTGCCATTTCGCCTCACAAGTGGCAGTACGCGGTCCTCAATCTCCCACCCTATCTCACATTGACTTCTTCCACTGCCCAATCGCATAGACAAAAATACTTCAATTTGGCGCATCTTGCAGTCCATTCTGCATGATATCGATGGAAGGCAGTGTGGTTGGGCCGAAGAAGCCTTGCATGTGTGCCATTTCGCCTCACAAGTGGCAGTACGCGGTCCTCAATCTCCCACCCTATCTCACATTGACTTCTTCCACTGCCCAATCGCATAGACAAAAATACTTCAAATTTGGCGCATCTTGCAGTCCATTCTGCATGATATCGATGGAAGGCAGTGTGGTTGGGCCGAAGAAGCCTTGCATGTGTGCCATTTCGCCTCACAAGTGGCAGTACGCGGTCCTCAATCTCCCACCCTATCTCACATTGACTTCTTCCACTGCCCAATCGCATAGACAAAAATACTTCAAATTGGCGCATCTTGCAGTCCATTCTGCATGATATCGGTGGAAGGCAGTGTGGTTGGGCCGAAGAAGCCTTGCATGTGTGCCATTTCGCCTCACAAGTGGCAGTACGCGGTCCTCAATCTCCCACCCTATCTCACATTGACTTCTTCCACTGCCCAATCGCATAGACAAAAATACTTCAAATTGGCGCATCTTGCAGCCCATTCTGCATGATATCGATGGAAGGCAGTGTGGTTGGGCCGAAGAAGCCTTGCATGTGTGCCATTTCGCCTCACAAGTGGCAGTACGCGGTCCTCAATCTCCCACCCTATCTCACATTGACTTCTTCCACTGCCCAATCGCATAGACAAAAATACTTCAATTGGCGCATCTTGCAGCCATTCTGCATGATATCGGTGGAAGGCAGTGTGTTGGGCCGAAGAAGCCTTGCATGTGTGCCATTTCGCCTCACAAGTGGCAGTACGCGGTCCTCAATCTCCCACCCTATCTCACATTGACTTCTTCCACTGCCCAATCGCATAGACAAAAATACTTCAAATTGGCGCATCTTGCAGTCCATTCTGCATGATATCGGTGGAAGGCAGTGTGGTTGGGCCGAAGAAGCCTTGCATGTGTGCCATTTCGCCTCACAAGTGGCAGTACGCGGTCCTCAATCTCCCACCCTATCTCACATTGACTTCTTCCACTGCCCAATCGCATAGACAAAAATACTTCAAATTGGCGCATCTTGCAGTCCCATTCTGCATGATATCGGTGGAAGGCAGTGTGGTTGGGCCGAAGAAGCCTTGCATGTGTGCCATTTCGCCTCACAAGTGGCAGTACGCGGTCCTCAATCTCCCACCCTATCTCACATTGACTTCTTCCACTGCCCAATCGCATAGACAAAAATACTTCAAATTGGCGCATCTTGCAGCCCATTCTGCATGATATCGATGGAAGGCAGTGTGGTTGGGCCGAAGAAGCCTTGCATGTGTGCCATTTCGCCTCACAAGTGGCAGTACGCGGTCCTCAATCTCCCACCCTATCTCACATTGACTTCTTCCACTGCCCAATCGCATAGACAAAAATACTTCAAATTGGCGCATCTTGCAGCCATTCTGCATGATATCGGTGGAAGGCAGTGTGTTTGGGCCGAAGAAGCCTTGCATGTGTGCCATTTCGCCTCACAAGTGGCAGTACGCGGTCCTCAATCTCCCACCCTATCTCACATTGACTTCTTCCACTGCCCAATCGCATAGACAAAAATACTTCAATTTGGCGCATCTTTCAGTCCATTCTGCATGATATCGGTGGAAGGCAGTGTTGTTGGGCCGAAGAAGCCTTGCATGTGTGCCATTTCGCCTCACAAGTGGCAGTACGCGGTCCTCAATCTCCCACCCTATCTCACATTGACTTCTTCCACTGCCCAATCGCATAGACAAAAATACTTCAAATTGGCGCATCTTGCAGCCCATTCTGCATGATATCGGTGGAAGGCAGTGTTGTTGGGCCGAAGAAGCCTTGCATGTGTGCCATTTCGCCTCACAAGTGGCAGTACGCGGTCCTCAATCTCCCACCCTATCTCACATTGACTTCTTCCACTGCCCAATCGCATAGACAAAAATACTTCAAATTGGCGCATCTTGCAGTCCATTCTGCATGATATCGATGGAAGGCAGTGTGGTTGGGCCGAAGAAGCCTTGCATGTGTGCCATTTCGCCTCACAAGTGGCAGTACGCGGTCCTCAATCTCCCACCCTATCTCACATTGACTTCTTCCACTGCCCAATCGCATAGACAAAAATACTTCAAATTTGGCGCATCTTGCAGTCCATTCTGCATGATATCGGTGGAAGGCAGTGTGTTTGGGCCGAAGAAGCCTTGCATGTGTGCCATTTCGCCTCACAAGTGGCAGTACGCGGTCCTCAATCTCCCACCCTATCTCACATTGACTTCTTCCACTGCCCAATCGCATAGACAAAAATACTTCAAATTGGCGCATCTTGCAGCCCATTCTGCATGATATCGGTGGAAGGCAGTGTGTTGGGCCGAAGAAGCCTTGCATGTGTGCCATTTCGCCTCACAAGTGGCAGTACGCGTCCTCAATCTCCCACCCTATCTCACATTGACTTCTTCCACTGCCCAATCGCATAGACAAAAATACTTCAAATTGGCGCATCTTGCAGCCCATTCTGCATGATATCGATGGAAGGCAGTGTGTTTGGGCCGAAGAAGCCTTGCATGTGTGCCATTTCGCCTCACAAGTGGCAGTACGCGGTCCTCAATCTCCCACCCTATCTCACATTGACTTCTTCCACTGCCCAATCGCATAGACAAAAATACTTCAATTGGCGCATCTTGCAGTCCCATTCTGCATGATATCGGTGGAAGGCAGTGTGTTGGGCCGAAGAAGCCTTGCATGTGTGCCATTTCGCCTCACAAGTGGCAGTACGCGGTCCTCAATCTCCCACCCTATCTCACATTGACTTCTTCCACTGCCCAATCGCATAGACAAAAATACTTCAATTGGCGCATCTTGCAGCCCATTCTGCATGATATCGGTGGAAGGCAGTGTGTTGGGCCGAAGAAGCCTTGCATGTGTGCCATTTCGCCTCACAAGTGGCAGTACGCGGTCCTCAATCTCCCACCCTATCTCACATTGACTTCTTCCACTGCCCAATCGCATAGACAAAAATACTTCAATTGGCGCATCTTGCAGCCCATTCTGCATGATATCGGTGGAAGGCAGTGTGTTTGGGCCGAAGAAGCCTTGCATGTGTGCCATTTCGCCTCACAAGTGGCAGTACGCGGTCCTCAATCTCCCACCCTATCTCACATTGACTTCTTCCACTGCCCAATCGCATAGACAAAAATACTTCAATTGGCGCATCTTGCAGCCCATTCTGCATGATATCGGTGGAAGGCAGTGTTGTTGGGCCGAAGAAGCCTTGCATGTGTGCCATTTCGCCTCACAAGTGGCAGTACGCGGTCCTCAATCTCCCACCCTATCTCACATTGACTTCTTCCACTGCCCAATCGCATAGACAAAAATACTTCAAATTGGCGCATCTTGCAGCCCATTCTGCATGATATCGGTGGAAGGCAGTGTTGTTGGGCCGAAGAAGCCTTGCATGTGTGCCATTTCGCCTCACAAGTGGCAGTACGCGGTCCTCAATCTCCCACCCTATCTCACATTGACTTCTTCCACTGCCCAATCGCATAGACAAAAATACTTCAATTTGGCGCATCTTGCAGCCCATTCTGCATGATATCGGTGGAAGGCAGTGTGTTGGGCCGAAGAAGCCTTGCATGTGTGCCATTTCGCCTCACAAGTGGCAGTACGCGGTCCTCAATCTCCCACCCTATCTCACATTGACTTCTTCCACTGCCCAATCGCATAGACAAAAATACTTCAATTTGGCGCATCTTGCAGCCCATTCTGCATGATATCGGTGGAAGGCAGTGTGTTGGGCCGAAGAAGCCTTGCATGTGTGCCATTTCGCCTCACAAGTGGCAGTACGCGGTCCTCAATCTCCCACCCTATCTCACATTGACTTCTTCCACTGCCCAATCGCATAGACAAAAATACTTCAATTTGGCGCATCTTGCAGCCCATTCTGCATGATATCGGTGGAAGGCAGTGTGTTTGGGCCGAAGAAGCCTTGCATGTGTGCCATTTCGCCTCACAAGTGGCAGTACGCGGTCCTCAATCTCCCACCCTATCTCACATTGACTTCTTCCACTGCCCAATCGCATAGACAAAAATACTTCAATTGGCGCATCTTGCAGCCATTCTGCATGATATCGGTGGAAGGCAGTGTGGTTGGGCCGAAGAAGCCTTGCATGTGTGCCATTTCGCCTCACAAGTGGCAGTACGCGGTCCTCAATCTCCCACCCTATCTCACATTGACTTCTTCCACTGCCAATCGCATAGACAAAAATACTTCAAATTGGCGCATCTTGCAGCCCATTCTGCATGATATCGGTGGAAGGCAGTGTGTTTGGGCCGAAGAAGCCTTGCATGTGTGCCATTTCGCCTCACAAGTGGCAGTACGCGGTCCTCAATCTCCCACCCTATCTCACATTGACTTCTTCCACTGCCCAATCGCATAGACAAAAATACTTCAATTTGGCGCATCTTGCAGCCCATTCTGCATGATATCGGTGGAAGGCAGTGTGGTTGGGCCGAAGAAGCCTTGCATGTGTGCCATTTCGCCTCACAAGTGGCAGTACGCGGTCCTCAATCTCCCACCCTATCTCACATTGACTTCTTCCACTGCCCAATCGCATAGACAAAAATACTTCAATTTGGCGCATCTTGCAGCCCATTCTGCATGATATCGGTGGAAGGCAGTGTGTTGGGCCGAAGAAGCCTTGCATGTGTGCCATTTCGCCTCACAAGTGGCAGTACGCGGTCCTCAATCTCCCACCCTATCTCACATTGACTTCTTCCACTGCCCAATCGCATAGACAAAAATACTTCAATTTGGCGCATCTTGCAGTCCATTCTGCATGATATCGGTGGAAGGCAGTGTTGTTGGGCCGAAGAAGCCTTGCATGTGTGCCATTTCGCCTCACAAGTGGCAGTACGCGGTCCTCAATCTCCCACCCTATCTCACATTGACTTCTTCCACTGCCCAATCGCATAGACAAAAATACTTCAATTTGGCGCAACTTTCAGTCCATTCTGCATGATATCGGTGGAAGGCAGTGTGTTTGGGCCGAAGAAGCCTTGCATGTGTGCCATTTCGCCTCACAAGTGGCAGTACGCGGTCCTCAATCTCCCACCCTATCTCACATTGACTTCTTCCACTGCCCAATCGCATATTCAGACACTTCGCATTACTTGGCGCATCTTGCAGCCATTCTGCATGATATCGGTGGAAGGCAGTGTGGTTGGGCCGAAGAAGCCTTGCATGTGTGCCATTTCGCCTCACAAGTGGCAGTACGCGGTCCTCAATCTCCCACCCTATCTCACATTGACTTCTTCCACTGCCCAATCGCATAGACAAAAATACTTCAAATTGGCGCATCTTGCAGTCCATTCTGCATGATATCGGTGGAAGGCAGTGTGGTTGGGCCGAAGAAGCCTTGCATGTGTGCCATTTCGCCTCACAAGTGGCAGTACGCGGTCCTCAATCTCCCACCCTATCTCACATTGACTTCTTCCACTGCCCAATCGCATAGACAAAAATACTTCAATTTGGCGCATCTTGCAGCCCATTCTGCATGATATCGGTGGAAGGCAGTGTGGTTGGGCCGAAGAAGCCTTGCATGTGTGCCATTTCGCCTCACAAGTGGCAGTACGCGGTCCTCAATCTCCCACCCTATCTCACATTGACTTCTTCCACTGCCCAATCGCATAGACAAAAATACTTCAATTTGGCGCAACTTTCAGTCCATTCTGCATGATATCGGTGGAAGGCAGTGTTGTTGGGCCGAAGAAGCCTTGCATGTGTGCCATTTCGCCTCACAAGTGGCAGTACGCGGTCCTCAATCTCCCACCCTATCTCACATTGACTTCTTCCACTGCCCAATCGCATAGACAAAAATACTTCAAATTGGCGCATCTTGCAGCCATTCTGCATGATATCGGTGGAAGGCAGTGTTGTTGGGCCGAAGAAGCCTTGCATGTGTGCCATTTCGCCTCACAAGTGGCAGTACGCGGTCCTCAATCTCCCACCCTATCTCACATTGACTTCTTCCACTGCCCAATCGCATAGACAAAAATACTTCAATTTGGCGCAACTTTCAGTCCATTCTGCATGATATCGGTGGAAGGCAGTGTTGTTGGGCCGAAGAAGCCTTGCATGTGTGCCATTTCGCCTCACAAGTGGCAGTACGCGGTCCTCAATCTCCCACCCTATCTCACATTGACTTCTTCCACTGCCCAATCGCATAGACAAAAATACTTCAAATTGGCGCATCTTGCAGCCCATTCTGCATGATATCGGTGGAAGGCAGTGTGTTTGGGCCGAAGAAGCCTTGCATGTGTGCCATTTCGCCTCACAAGTGGCAGTACGCGGTCCTCAATCTCCCACCCTATCTCACATTGACTTCTTCCACTGCCCAATCGCATAGACAAAAATACTTCAATTTGGCGCATCTTGCAGTCCATTCTGCATGATATCGATGGAAGGCAGTGTGTTTGGGCCGAAGAAGCCTTGCATGTGTGCCATTTCGCCTCACAAGTGGCAGTACGCGGTCCTCAATCTCCCACCCTATCTCACATTGACTTCTTCCACTGCCCAATCGCATAGACAAAAATACTTCAATTGGCGCATCTTGCAGTCCCATTCTGCATGATATCGGTGGAAGGCAGTGTTGTTGGGCCGAAGAAGCCTTGCATGTGTGCCATTTCGCCTCACAAGTGGCAGTACGCGGTCCTCAATCTCCCACCCTATCTCACATTGACTTCTTCCACTGCCCAATCGCATAGACAAAAATACTTCAATTTGGCGCATCTTGCAGCCATTCTGCATGATATCGGTGGAAGGCAGTGTGGTTGGGCCGAAGAAGCCTTGCATGTGTGCCATTTCGCCTCACAAGTGGCAGTACGCGGTCCTCAATCTCCCACCCTATCTCACATTGACTTCTTCCACTGCCCAATCGCATAGACAAAAATACTTCAATTTGGCGCAACTTTCAGTCCATTCTGCATGATATCGGTGGAAGGCAGTGTGGTTGGGCCGAAGAAGCCTTGCATGTGTGCCATTTCGCCTCACAAGTGGCAGTACGCGGTCCTCAATCTCCCACCCTATCTCACATTGACTTCTTCCACTGCCCAATCGCATAGACAAAAATACTTCAATTTGGCGCAACTTTCAGTCCATTCTGCATGATATCGGTGGAAGGCAGTGTGTTTGGGCCGAAGAAGCCTTGCATGTGTGCCATTTCGCCTCACAAGTGGCAGTACGCGGTCCTCAATCTCCCACCCTATCTCACATTGACTTCTTCCACTGCCCAATCGCATAGACAAAAATACTTCAAATTGGCGCATCTTGCAGCCCATTCTGCATGATATCGGTGGAAGGCAGTGTGTTTGGGCCGAAGAAGCCTTGCATGTGTGCCATTTCGCCTCACAAGTGGCAGTACGCGGTCCTCAATCTCCCACCCTATCTCACATTGACTTCTTCCACTGCCCAATCGCATAGACAAAAATACTTCAATTTGGCGCATCTTTCAGTCCATTCTGCATGATATCGGTGGAAGGCAGTGTTGTTGGGCCGAAGAAGCCTTGCATGTGTGCCATTTCGCCTCACAAGTGGCAGTACGCGGTCCTCAATCTCCCACCCTATCTCACATTGACTTCTTCCACTGCCCAATCGCATAGACAAAAATACTTCAAATTGGCGCATCTTGCAGCCATTCTGCATGATATCGGTGGAAGGCAGTGTGGTTGGGCCGAAGAAGCCTTGCATGTGTGCCATTTCGCCTCACAAGTGGCAGTACGCGCGTCCTCAATCTCCCACCCTATCTCACATTGACTTCTTCCACTGCCCAATCGCATAGACAAAAATACTTCAAATTGGCGCATCTTGCAGCCCATTCTGCATGATATCGGTGGAAGGCAGTGTGTTGGGCCGAAGAAGCCTTGCATGTGTGCCATTTCGCCTCACAAGTGGCAGTACGCGGTCCTCAATCTCCCACCCTATCTCACATTGACTTCTTCCACTGCCCAATCGCATAGACAAAAATACTTCAAATTTGGCGCATTCTTGCAGTCCCATTCTGCATGATATCGGTGGAAGGCAGTGTGTTTGGGCCGAAGAAGCCTTGCATGTGTGCCATTTCGCCTCACAAGTGGCAGTACGCGGTCCTCAATCTCCCACCCTATCTCACATTGACTTCTCCACTGCCCAATCGCATAGACAAAATACTTCAAATTGGCGCATCTTGCAGCCCATTCTGCATGATATCGGTGGAAGGCAGTGTGGTTGGGCCGAAGAAGCCTTGCATGTTGCCATTTCGCCTCACAAGTGGCAGTACGCGGTCCTCAATCTCCCACCCTATCTCACATTGACCTCTCCACTGCCCAATTGCATAGACAAAATACTTCAAATTGGCGCATCTTGCAGCCCTTCTGCATGATATCGTGCAGTGTGGTTGGGCCGAAGAAGCATTGCATGTGTGCATTTCGCCTCACAAGTGGCAGTACGCGGTCCTCAATCTCCCACCCTATCTCACATTGACTTCTTCACTGCCCAATCGCATAGACAAAAATACTTCAATTTGCGCATTTTGCAGTCCATTCTGCATGGGTGGAAGGCAGTGTGGTTGGGCCGAAGAAGCCTTGCATGTGTGCCATTTACAAGTGCAGTACGCGGTCCTCAATCTCCACCCTATCTCACATTGACTTCTTCCACTGCCCAATTAGACAAAAATACTTTTTGGCGCATCTTGCAGCCCATTCTGCATGAGGTGAAGATTGCATGTGTTGCCATTTCGCCTCACAAGTGGCAGGGCTATGCCAGATTGGGCGTGGAAGAAGTCAATGTGAGATAGGGTGGAGATTGAGGACGCGTACTGCCACTTGTGAGGCCAAATGGCACACATGCAAGGCTTCTTCGGCCCAACCACTACCTCCACCGATATCATGCAGAATGGCTGCATGATGCGCCAATTTGAAGTATTTTTGTCTATGCGATT
Organism: Dipylidium caninum; assembly: GCA_017562135.1. NCBI lineage: Eukaryota > Metazoa > Platyhelminthes > Cestoda > Cyclophyllidea > Dipylidiidae > Dipylidium > Dipylidium caninum. The sequence continues at coordinate 15,890 of QEYB01000190.1, read as the reverse complement.
TGGGCAGTGGAAGAAGTCAATGTGAGATAGGGTGGGAGATTGAGGACCGCGTACTGCACTTGTGAGGCGAAATGGCACAATGCAAGGCTTCTTCGGCCCAAACCACTGCCTTTCCACGATTATCATGCACAATGGGCTGGATGCGCAATTTGGATTTTTGTCTATGCATTGGGCAGTGGAAGAAGTCAATGTGAGATAGGGTGGGAGATTGAGACCGCGTACTGCCACTTGTGAGGCGAAATGGCACACATGCAAGGCTTCTTCGGCACGCCCCCTTCCACCGATATCATGCAGAATGGGCTGCAAGATGCGCCAATTTGGTATTTTTGTCTATGCGATTGGGCAGTGGAAGAAGTCAATGTGAGATAGGGTGGGGATGGCTGGAATGATACTGCCACTTGTGAGGCCAAATGGCACACATGCAAGGCTTCTTCGGCTAACTACGCCTTCCACCGATATCATGCAGAATGAAGATGCGCCAAATTGAAGTATTTTTGTCTATGCGATTGGGCAGTGGAAGAGTCAATGTGAGATAGGGTGGAGATTGAGGACCGCGTACTGCGCACTTGTGAGGCCAAATGGCACACATGCAATGCTTCTTCGGCCCAACCACACGCCTTCCACGATATTCATGCAGAATGGACTGCAAGATGCGCCAATTTGAAGTATTTTTGTCTATGCGATTTGAAGGCAGTGGAAGAAGTCAATGTGAGATGGGTGGGAGATTGAGGACCGCGTACTGCCACTTGTGAGGCGAAATGGCACACATGCAAGGCTTCTTCGGCCAACACACTGCCTTCCATCGATATCATGCAGAATGGACTGCAAGATGCGCCAATTGAAGTATTTTTGTCTATGCGATTGACAGTGGAAGAAGTCAATGTGAGATAGGGTGGGAGATTGAGGACCGCGTACTGCCACTTGTGAGGCGAAATGGCACACATGCAAGGCTTCTTCGGCCCAACACACTTTCCACCGATATCATGCAGAATGGACTGCAAGATGCGCCAATTTGAAGTATTTTTGTCTCTGCGATTGGGCAAGTGGAAGAAGTCAATGTGAGATAGGGTGGGAGATTGAGGACCGCGTACTGCCACTTGTGAGGCGAAATGGCACACATGCAAGGCTTCTTCGGCCCATGCCTTGGGCCACCGATATTCATGCACTGCATGATGCGCCAATTTGAAGTATTTTTGTCTATGCGATTGGGCAGTGGAAGAAGTCAATGTGAGATAGGGTGGGAGATTGAGGACCGCGTACTGCCACTTGTGAGGCGAAATGGCAACACATGCAAGGCTTCTTCGGCCCAAACCACACTTGCCCTTCATCGATATCATGCAGAATGGGCTGCAAGATGCGCCAATTTGAAGTATTTTTGTCTATGCGATTTTGGGCAGTGGAAGAAGTCAATGTGAGATAGGGTGGGAGATTGAGGACCGCGTACTGCCACTTGTGAGGCGAATGGCACACATGCAAGGCTTCTTCGGCCAACCACACTGCCTTCCACCGATATCATGCAGAATGGGCTGCAAGAAATGCGCCAAATTTGAAGGTCTATGCGATTGGGCAGTGGAAGAAGTCAATGTGAGATAGGGTGGGAGATTGAGGACCGCGTACTGCCACTTGTGAGGCGAAATGGCACACATGCAAGGCTTCTTCGGCCAACCACACTGCCTTCCACCGATATCATGCAGAATGGACTGCAAGATGCGGCCAATTTGAAGTATTTTTGTCTATGCGATTTGGGCAGTGGAAGAAGTCAATGTGAGATAGGGTGGGAGATTGAGGACCGGTACTGCCAACTTGTGAGGCGAAATGCACACATGCAAGGCTTCTTCGGCCCAACCACACGGCCTTCCACCGATATCGATGCAGAATGGGCTGCAAGATGCGCCAATTTGAAGTATTTTTGTCCTATGCGATTTGGCAGTGGAAGAAGTCAATGTGAGATAGGGTGGGAGATTGAGGACCGCGTACTGCCACTTGTGAGGCGAAATGGCACACATGCAAGGCTTCTTCGGCCCAACACACACTGCCCTTCCCATCAGATATCATGCAGAATGGGCTGCAAGATGCGCCAATTTGAAGTATTTTTGTCTATGCGATTGGCAGTGGAAGAAGTCAATGTGAGATAGGGTGGGAGATTGAGGACCGCGTACTGCCACTTGTGAGGCGAAATGGCACACATGCAAGGCTTCTTCGGCCAACACACTGCCTTCCATCGATATCATGCAGAATGGACTGCAAGATGCGCCAAATTGAAGTATTTTTGTCTATGCGATTGGGCAGTGGAAGAAGTCAATGTGAGATAGGGTGGGAGATTGAGGACCGCGTACTGCCACTTGTGAGGCGAAATGGCACACATGCAAGGCTTCTTCGGCCCAACCAACACTGCCTCCACCGATATCATGCAGAATGGGCTGCAAGATGCGCCAATTTGGAGTATTTTTGTCTATGCGATTGGGCAGTGGAAGAAGTCAATGTGAGATAGGGTGGGAGATTGAGGACCGCGTACTGCCACTTGTGAGGCGAAATGGCACACATGCAAGGCTTCTTCGCCCAACCACACTGCTTCCACCGATATCATGCAGAATGGGCTGCAAGATGCGCCAAATTTGAAGTATTTTTGTCTATGCGATTGGGCAGTGGAAGAAGTCAATGTGAGATAGGGTGGGAGATTGAGGACCGCGTACTGCCACTTGTGAGCGAAATGGCACACATGCAAGGCTTCTTCGGCAACCACACTGCCTTCCACCGATATCATGCAGAATGGGCTGCAAGATGCGCCAATTTGAAGTATTTTTGTCTATGCGATTTGGGCAGTGGAGAAGTCAATGTGAGATAGGGTGGGAGATTGAGGACCGCGTACTGCACTTGTGAGGCGAAATGGCACACATGCAAACGCTTCTTCGGCCCAAACAAGCACTGCTTCCACCGATATCATGCAGAATGGGCTGCAAGATGATGCGCCAATTTGAAGTATTTTTGTCTAGCGATTTGCCAGTGGAAGAAGTCAATGTGAGATTGAGGGTGGGAGATTGAGGACCGCGTACTGCCCTTGTGAGGCGAATGGCACCATGGCACACATGCAAGGCTTCTTCGGCCCAACCAACTCTCCACCGATGCCTTCCACCGACAATGCAGAATGGACTGCAAGATGGCGCCGCCAATTTGAAGTATTTTTGTCCTATGCGATTGGCAGTGGAAGAAAGTCAATGTGAGATAGGGTGGGAGATTGAGGACCGCGTACTGCCACTTGTGAGGCGAAATGGCACACATGCAAGGCTTTTCGGCCCAATGGCTTCCACCGATATCATGCAGAATGGACTGCAAGATTGCGCCAATTTGTAGGCATTTTTGTCTATGCGATTTGGCAGTGGAAGAAGTCAATGTGAGATAGGGTGGGAGATTGAGGACCGCGTACTGCCACTTGTGAGGCGAAATGGCACACTGCAAGGCTTCTTCGGCCAACGCCTTCCACCGATATTATGCGGAATGGGCTGCAAGATGCGCCAAATTTGAAGTATTTTTTGTCTATGCGATTTGGCAGTGGAAGAAGTCAATGTGAGATAGGGTGGGAGATTGAGGACCGCGTACTGCCACTTGTGAGGCGAAATGGCACACATGCAAGGCTTCTTCGGCCCCAACACACTGCCTTCCACGATATCATGCAGAATGGGCTGCAAGAATCGCCAATTTGAAGTATTTTTGTCTATGCGATTGGGCCAGTGGAAGAAGGTCAATGTGAGATAGGGAGATTGAGGACCGGTACTGCCACTTGTGAGGCGAAATGGCACACATGCAAGGCTTCTTCGGCCCATCCACCACACGCTTCCACCGATATCATGCAGAATGGACTGAAAGTGCGCCAAAGGAAAGTTTTTTGCGATTGGGCAGTGGAAGAAGGTCAATGTGAGATAGGGTGGGGAGATTGAGGACCGGTACTGCCACTTGTGAGGCGAAATGGCACACATGCAAGGCTTCTTCGGCCCAACCACACTGCCTTCCACCGATATCATGCAGAATGGTGCAAATGATGCGCAATTTGAAGTTTTTTGTCTATGCGATTGACAGTGGAAGAAGTCAATGTGAGATGGGTGGGAGATTGAGGACCGCGTACTGCCACTTGTGAGTCGAAATGGCACACATGCAACGCTTCTTCGGCCCAAACACATGCCTACCTTCCACGATATCATTGATGCAACAATGGGCTGCAAGATCGCCAATTTGAAGATTTTTGTCCTATTTGGCAGTGGAAGGAAGTCAATGTGAGATAGGGTGGGTTGATTGAGGACCGCGTACTGCACTTGTGAGGCGAAATGGCACACATGCAAGCTTCTTCGGCCAAGCCACGCTCCTTCCATGATATCATGCAGAATGGGCTGCAAATTGATGCGCCCAATTTGAAGTACATTTTTGTCTATGCGATTGGGCAGTGGAAGAAGTCAATGTGAGATAGGGTGGGAGATTGAGGACCGCGTACTGCCACTTGTGAGGCGAAATGGCAACATGCAAGGCTTCTCGGCCCAAATACCACTTGCCTTCCATCGATATCATGCGAATGGATGCAAGATGCGCCAAATTGAAGTATTTTTGTCTATGCGATTGGGCAGTGGAAGAAGTCAATGTGAGATAGGGTGGGAGATTGAGGACCGCGTACTGCACTTGTGAGGCGAAAAATGGCACACATGCAAGGCTTCTTCGGCCCAACCCACACTGCCTTCCATCCGATATCATGCAGAATGGGCTGCAAGATGCGCCAATTTGAAGTATTTTGTCTCTGCGATTGGCAGTGGAAGAAGTCAATGTGAAGATAGGGTGGAGATTGAGGACCGCGTACTGCCACTTGTGAGGCGAAATGGCACACATGCAAGGCTTCTTCGGCCCAACAACACTGCCTTCCACCGATATCATGCAGAATGGGCTGCAAGATGCGCCAATTTGAGTATTTTTGTCTATGCGATTGGGCAGTGGAAGAAGTCAATGTGAGATAGGGTGGAGATTGAGGACCGCGTACTGCCACTTGTGAGGCGAAATTGGCACACATGCAAGGCTTCTTCGGCCATCACACTGCCTTCCACCGATATCATGCGAAATGGGCTGCAAGAATGCGCCAATTTGAAGTATTTTTGTCTATGCGATTGGGCAGTGGAGAAGTCAATGTGAGATAGGGTGGGAGATTGAGGACCGCGTACTGCCCACTTGTGAGGCGAAATGGCACACATGCAAGGCTTCTTCGGCCAACCACACGGCACCAATCGCGATTGGGCAGTGGAAGAGGTGTGCAGATAGGGTGGGAAATTGAGGACTGGCAAGTGCGCCACAATTTGGAATAAGATGCGAGAATTTTGATGCGATTGGCAGTGGAAGAAGTCAATGTGAGATAGGGTGGGAGATTGAGGACCGCGTACTGCCACTTGTGAGGCGAAATGGCACACATGCAAGCTTCTTCGGCCCAAAACAACTGGTTTCCATCGATATCATGCAGGAATGGGCTGCAAGATGCGCCAATTTTGTAGTATTTTTGTCTATGCGATTTTGGCAGTGGAAGAAGTCAATGTGAGATAGGGTGGGAGATTGAGGACGCGGCGTACTCTGCACTTGTGAGGCGAAATGGCACAACCATGCAAGGCTTCTTCGGCCCAACCACACTGCCTTCCACGATATCATGCAGAATGGGCTGAGATGCGCCCAATTTGTTAGTATTTTGTCTATGCGATTGGGCAGTGGAAGAAGGAGGCTCAATGTGAGATAGGGTGGAAGAGATTGAGGACCGCGTCGCGTACTCACTTGTGAGGCGAATGGCACATGCAAGGCTTCTTCGGCCCAACCCACACTGCTTCCACCGATATATGCAGAATGGGCTGCAAGAAATGCGCCAATTTGAAGTATTTTTGTCTATGCGATTGGCAGTGGAAGAAGTCAATGTGAGATAGGGTGGAGATTGAGGACCCGCGTACCGTGCCACTTGTGAGGCAATGGCACACATGCAAGGCTTCTTCGGCTCATCCACACTGCTTCCACCGATATCATGCAGAATGGGCTGCAAAGAATGCGCCAATTTGGAGTATTTTTGTCTATGCGATTCTGGAGTGGAAGAAGTCAATGTGAGATAGGGTTGGGAGATTGAGGACCGGATACTGCCACTTGTGAGGCCGAAATGGCACCATGCAAGGCTTCTTCGGCCAAACACACTGCTTCCACCGATATCATGCACAATGGGCTGCAAGATGAATCGCCATTTGAAGTATTTTTTGTCTATGCGATTGAACAGTGGAAGAGTCAATGTGAGATAGGGGGGAGATTGAGGACCGCGTACGTGAAGGCGAAATGGCCACATGCAGGCTTCAATTCGTGCCCAACCACACTGCCTTCCAGCCAGAATGCGAAATGCCAATTTGAAGTATTTTTGTTCTTGCGATTGGGCGTGGAAGAAGTCAATGCAGATAGGGTGGGAGAATTGAGGAGCTTCTTGTGAGGCGAAATGGCTCATATGCAAGGCTTCTTCGCCCAACCACACTGCCTTCCACCGAGGTATCATTGCAGAATATCCGGGCTGCAAGATGCGCCCAATTTGAAGTATTTTTGTCTATGCGATTGGGGAGGGAGAAGTCAATGTGAGATAGGGGGGAGATTGAGGACGCGTACTGCCACTTGTGGAGTCGAATGGCACACATGCAAGCTTCTTCGGCCAGCTACCGCTATGCATGGGCTGGAAGAATCGCCAATTTGAGTATTTTTTGTCTTGCGATTGGGCAGTGAAGAAGTCATGTGAGATAGGGGGGAGATTGAGGACCGCGGCGGCCTTGTCAGTGTGAGGCGAAAATGGCACACATGCAACGCTTCTTTCGGCCCAACACACCGAGGTGCCTTTCCACCGACAATATCATGCGAATGGGGCTGATGCAAGATGCGCAAAATTTGAAAGTATTTTTGTCTATGCGCCTTGCATTGACAGTGGAAGGTCAATGTGATGATGGTGGGAGATTGAAGGACCGCGCACTGGCCACTTGTGATGGTGGGCACAGGTTCTTCGGCCCATACCAACACTGCTTCCACCGATATCATGCAGATATGGGCTGCAAGATGCGCCCAATTTGAAGCGGATTTTTGTCTATGCGATTGGGCAGTGGAAGGTCAATGTGAGATAGGGTGGGAGATTGAGGAACCGCGTACTGCGCTGTGTGAGGCGAAATGGCACACATGCAAGGCTTTCTTCGGCCATCCAACTACACTGCTTCCACCAGATATGATGCAGAATGGGCCTGCAAGAAGATGCGCCAATTTGAAGATTTTTGTCTATGCGATTCTGGGCAGTGGAGAAGTCAATGTGAGATAGGGTGGGAGATTGAGGACCGCGTACTGCACGCTTGTGAGGCGAAATGGCACACAATGCAGGCTTCTCGGCCCAAACACACTGCCTCCACGATATCATGCAGAATGGGCGGATGCAAAATGCGCCATATTTGAAGTATTTTTTGTCTATTGCGATTTGGGCAGTGGAAGAGTCAATGGAGATAGGGTGGGAGATTGAGGACGCGCGTACTGCCACTTGTGAGGCGAAATGGCAAACATGAAGGCATCTTCGCCAACCCACGGCCTTCCATCGATATCATGGCCCCATGCAGAAGGACTGCAAGATGCGCCAAATTGAAGTATTTGTCTCTGGCGATTTTGGGCAGTGGAAGAAGTCAATGTGAGATAGGGTGGGAGATTGAGGACCGCGTACTGCCACTTGTGAGGCGAAATGGCACACCATAGCAAGGCTTTTCGGCTCCAACCACACTGCCCTTCCATGATATCAATGCAGAATGGGCTGCAAGATGCGCAATTTTGAAGTATTTTTGTCTATGCGATGGGCAGTGAAGAAGTCAAATGTTGAGATAGGGTGGGAGATTGAGGACCGCTGTACTGGCCACTTGTGAGGCGAAATGGCAACACATCGCAAGGCTTCTTCGGCCCAACCACAGCCTGCTTCCATCGCTACATGCAGAATGGGCTGCAAGATGCGCCAATTTGAAGTATTTTTGTCTATGTCGATTGGCAGTGGAAGAAGTCAATGTGAGAATAGGGTGGGGTGATGAGGAACGCGTACTGCTCAACTTGTGAGGCGAAATGGCACACATGCAAGGCTTCTTCGGCCAACACCTGCCTTCCATCGAATATCATGCAGAATGGCCTGCAAGATGCGCCAATTTGAAGTATTTTTTGTCTACCTGCGATTGGGCAGTGGAAGAAGTCAATGTGAGATAAGGGTGGGTGAATTGAGGAACGCGTACTGCACTTGTGAGTGCGAAATGGGCACAATGCCAAGGCCTCTTCGGCCCAACCACACTGCCATTCCATCGATACTCATGCAGAATGGGACCTGCAATGCGCCAAATTTTGAAGTTTTTTTGTCTATGCGATTTTGGCAGTGGAAGAATCAATGTGAGATAGGGTGGAGATTGAGGACCGGTACTGCCACTTGTGAGGCGAAATGGCCAACACATGCAAGGCTTCTTCGGCAACGCATCAACGGCCTTCCATCGATATCAATGCAGAATGGACTGCAAGAATGCGCCAATTGAAGTATTTTGTCCCTGGATTTTTGGCAGTGGAAGAGTCAATGTGGAAGATAGGGTGGGAGATTGAGGACCGCGTAACTGCACTTGTGAGCGAAATGGTCACACATGCAAGGCTTCTTCGGCCCAACCACAAACGGCCTTCCATCGATATCATGCAGAATGGACTGCAAGATGCCCAAACTTGAAGATTTTGTCTCTGGATTTTGCAGTGGAAGAAGTCAGATGTGAGCATAGGGTGGGAGATTTGAGGACGCGCGCTACTGCCACTTGTGAGGCGAAATGGCACACATGCAAGGCTCTTCGGCCACCACAACGCGCTTCCCATCGATATCATGCAGAATGGACTGCAAGATGCGCCAAAATTGAAGTATTTTTGTCCTCTGCGATTTTGGCAGTGGAAGAAGTCAATGTGACGATAGGGTGGGAGATTGAGGACCGCGTACTGCACTTGTGAGGCGAAATGGCACACATCAGGCTTCTTCGGCCACAACCACACGGCCTGCCATCGATAATCATGGCAGAATGGACTGCAAGATGCGCCCAAATTGAAGTATTTTTGTCTCTGCGGATTTTGGCAGTGGACAGACAGTCAATGTGGAGATAGGGTTGGGAGATGAGGACCGCGTACTGAACACTTGTGAGGCGAAATGGCAACACATGCAAGGCTTCTTCGGCGAACAACGGCTTCCATTCGATATCATGCAGAATGGACTGCAAGATGCGCCAAATTGAAGTATTTTTGTCTCTGCGATTTTGGCAGTGGAGAAGTCAATGTGAGATAGGGTGGGAGATTGAGGACCGCGTACTGCCACTTGGTGAGGCGAAATGGCAACACAATGCAAGGCTTCTTCGGCCAACCCCACGGCCTTCCATCCGATATCATGGAGAATGGACTGCCAAGATGCGCCAAATTGAAGTATTTTGTCTCATGCGATTTTGGCAGTGGAAGATGTCAATGTGAGAATAGGAGTGGGAAGATTAGACCGCGTACTGCCACTTGGGAGGCGAAATGGCACACAGGCAAGGCTTCTTCGCAACCACAACGGCTTCCATCCGATATCATTGCAGAATGGACTGAAGATGCGCCAAATTGACAAGTATTTTTGTCTTGCATGCATTTTGGCAGTGGAAGAAGTCAATGTGAGAATAGGGTGGGGAGATTGAGGGACCGCGTACTGCCACTTGTGAGGCGAAATGGCACACATGCAAGGCTTCTTTCGGCAACCACACGGCCTTACAACCATCGGATATCATGCAGTAATGGACTGGCAGATGCGCCAAATTGGGAAGTATTTTTGTCTCTGCGATGGGCAGTGGAGAAGGCACTGTGAGCCAGGGTGAGGAGATTGAGGACCGCGTACTGCACTTGTGAGGCGAAATGGCAGACATGCAAGGCCTTCTTTCGGCCAAACCGCACGGCCTTCATCGATATCATGCCAGAATGGACTGCAAGAATGCGCCATTGAAAAGTATTTTTGTCTATTGCGATTGGCAGTGATAGAAGGCATTTCTGGTGAGACAGGGTGGGAGAATTGAGGACCGGCGTACTGTCCTTGTGAGGCGAACTGGCACAGCATGCAAGAGGCTTCTTCGGCCAACCACACTGCCTTCCATCGATATCATGCGAATGGGCTGCACGATGCGCAATTTGCAGTATTTTTGTCTATGCGATTGGGCGAGTGGAAGAAGGCACTGGTGAGATAGGGTGGGTGATTGAGAACGCGTACTGCCACTTGTGAGGTCGAAATGGCACACATGCAAGGCTCCCTTCGGCCCAACCACACTGCCTTCCTCGATATCAATGCAGAAGTGGCACTGCAAACTGCGCCAATTTGAAGCTATTTTTGTCTATGTTGCGATTTTGGCAGTGGGAAGAAGTCAATGGTTGAGATAGGGTGGGAGATTGAGGACCGGTACTGCCACTTGTGAGGCGAAATGGCACACATGCAAGCTTTCTTCGGCAACCAACGGCCTCCATCGATATCATGCAGAATGGACTTGCAAGATGTCGCCAATTGAAGTATTTTTGTTCTCTGCGATTTTGGCAGTGGAAGAAAGTCAATGTGATGATAGGGTGGGAGATTGAAGACCGCGTATGCCACTTGTGAGGCGAAAAGGCACAACATGCAAGGCTTCTTCGGCCAACCACCGGCCTTCCATCGGATATCATGCAGAATGGCCTGCAAGATGCGCCAAATTGAGTATTTTTGTCTCTGCGATTTTGGCAGTGGAAGTCAGTCAATGTGAGATAGGGTGGGAGATTGAGGACGCGTACTGCCAACTTGTGAGGCGAAATGGCACAACACGGTGCAAGGCTTCTTCGGCCAACCACACGGCCTTCCATCGATATCATGCAGAATGGACTGTGCAAGATGCCGCCAAATGAAGCTATTTTTTTGTCTCTGCGATTTTGCCAGTGGAAGAAGTCAATGTGCAGATAGGGTGGAGATTGGGACCGGTAATGCCACTTGGTGAGGCGAAATGGCACACATGCAAGGCTTCTTCGGCCCAACAAACGGCCCTTCCATCGATATCATGCAGAATGGATGCAAGAATGCGCCAACTGAAATATTTTTGTCTCTGCGATTTTGCAGTGAAGAAGTCAATGTGAGATAAGGGTGGGAGATGAGGACGCGGCGTACTGCCACTTGTAGGCGAAATGGCACACATGCAAGCTTCTTCGCCCAAACCACACCGGCTTCAATCGATATCGATGGGCAGAATGGAACTGCAAGATGCGCCAATTGAAGTATTTTGTCTCCTGCGATTTTGGCAGTGGAAAGAAGTCAATGGGTGGAGATAGGGTGGGAGAATTGAGACCGCGTACTGCCACTTGTGAGGCGAAATGGCAACATGCAACGGCTTCTTCGGCCAACACACGGCCTTCATCGATACATGCAATTGGACTGCAAGAATGCGCCTAAATTGAAGTATTTTTGTCTTCTGCGATTTTGGCAGTGGAAGAAGTCATGCTGAGATAGGGTGGGAGATTTGAGGACCGCGTACTGCCACTGGTGAAGGGAAATGGCACACCATGCAAGGCTTCTTCGCAACCAACGGCCTTCCATCGTACTCATGCAGAATGGCTGCAAGATGCGCCAAATTGAAGTGATTTTTGTCTCTGCGATTTTGGGCAGTGGAAGAAGTTCCAAATGTGAGATAGGGTGGGAGATTGAGGACGGCGCCGTACTGCCACTTGTGAGGCGAAACTGGCACACATGCAAAGGCTTCTTCGGCCAACCACATCGGCCTTCCCCATCGATCATCATGCAGAATGGACTGCAAGATGCGCCAAAATTGAAGTATTTCTTGTCTCTGCGATTTGGCAGTGGAAGAAGTCAGATGTAGATAGGTGGGAGATTGAGGACCGCCGTACTGCCACTTGTGAGGCGAAATGGCACACATGCAAAGGCTTTCTCGGCCTAACCACGGCCTTCCCATCGATATCTGCAGAATGGACTGCAAGATGCGCCCAAATTGAAGTATTTTTGTCTCTGGATTTGGCAGTGGAAGAATCAATGTGAGATAGGGTGGGAGATGGAGGACCGCGTACTGCCCACTTGTGAGGCGAATGGCACACATGCAAGGCTTCTCGCCAACAACACGGCCTTCCATGATATCATGCAGAATGGACTGCAAGATGCGCAATTGAAGTATTTTTTGTCTCTGCGATTTTGGCAAGTCGGAAGAAGTCATGTGAGATAGGTGGGAGATTGAGGACCGCGTACTGCCCACTTGTGAGGCGAAATGGCACAACATGCAAGCTTCTCGGCCAACCACACGGCCTTTCCATCGATATCATATGCAGAAATGGACTCGCAAATGCGCCACAATTGAAGTATTTTTTGTTCTGGCGATTTTGGCAGTGGAAGAAGTCAATGTGAGATATAGGGTGGGAGATTGAGGAACCGCGTACTGCCACTTGTGAGGCTTAAATGGCACACATGCAAGGCTTCCTTCGGCCAACCACCACGGGCCTTCCATCGATATTCATGCAGAATGGACTGCAAGATGCGCCAAATTGAAGTTTTTTGTCTTGCGATTTTGGCAGTGGAAGAAGTCAATGTGAAGATAGGGTGGGAGATTGAGGACCGGAGTACTGCCACTCTGTGAAGGCGAAATGGCAGCAATGCAAGGCTTCCTTCGGGCAACCACACGGCCTTCCATCGATATCATGCAGAATGGACTGCCAATGCGCCAAAATTGAAGTATTTTTTGTCTCTGCGATTTTGGCAGTGGAAGAAGTCAATTGTGAGATAGGGGTGGGAGATTGAGGACCGCGGTACTGCACTTGTGAGGCGAAATGGACACATGCAAGGCTCCTTCGGCCAACCACAGGCCTTCCATCGATATCATGCAAGAATGGACATGCAAGATGCGCCCAAAATGAAGTATTTTTTCTCTGCGATTTTGGCAGTGAAGAAGTCATTATGTGAGATAGGGTGGGAGTATTTGAGGACGCGGCGTACTGCCACTTGTGAGGCGAAATGGCACACATGCAAGGCTTTCTTCGGCCCAACCACAACGGCCTTCATCGATACTCATGCAGAATGGACTGGCAGATGCCGCCAAATTGAAGTATTTTTGTCTCTGCGATTTTGGGCAGTGGAAGAAGTCAATGTGAGACAGGGTGGGAGATTGAGGACCGCGTACTGCACTTGTGAGGCAAATGGCACACTGCAAGCTTCCTCGCCAACCACAACGGCCTTCATCGATATGCATCTGCAGAATGGACTGCAAAGATGCGCCAATTGAAGTACTTCTTGTCTCTGCGATTTTTGGCAGTGGAAGAAGTCATGTGAGATAGGTGGGAGATGAGGACCGCGTACTGCCACTTTGTGAGGGAAATGGCAACACATGCAGGCTTCTTCGGCCCAACCACAGCGGCCTTCATCGATTATCATGCAGAATGGACTGCAAGATGCGCCAAATTGAAGGTATTTTTGTCTCTGCGATTTTGGCAGTGGAAAGTCAATGGAGATAGGGTGGGAGATTGAGGACCGCGTACTGCCACTTGTGAGGCGATAATGGCCACATGCAAGGCTCTCGGCCAACGAACGGCTGCCAGTCGATATCATGCAGAATGGACTGCAAGATGCGCCAAATTGAAGTATTTTGTCTCTGCGATTTTGGCAGTGGAAGAAGTCAATGTGAGATAAGGTGGGAGATGAGGGGAACGCGTATGCCACTTGTGAGGCGACATGGCACACATGCAAGGCTTTCTTCGGCCACAACGGCTTCCATCGATATCATGCAGAATGGACTGCAAGATGCGCCAAATTGACGTATTTTTGCTCTGCGATTTTGGCAGTGGAAGAAGTAATGTGAGATAGGGTGGGAGATTGAGGACCGGTACTGCCAACTTGTGAGGCGAAGAATGGCACACTGCAAAGGCTTCTTCGGCCACCAAAGGCTTCCATCGATATCTGCACGGAATGGACTGCCAAGATGCGCCAAAAATTGAAGTAATTTTGGTCTCTGCGATTTTGGCAGTGGGAAGAAAGTAAATGTGAGATAGGGTGGGAGCTTTGAGGACCGCGTACTGCCACTTGTGAGGCGAAATGGCAACACGTATGCAAGGCTTCTTCGGCCACACACGGCTTCCATCGATATCATGCAAGAATGGACTGCAAGATGCGCCAACTTGGAAGTATTTTTGTCTCTGCGATTTTGGCAGTGGAAGAAGTCAATGTCGAGATAGGGTGGGAAGATTGAGGACCGCGGTACTGCCACTTGGTGAGGCGAAATGGCAACATGCAAGGCTTCTTCGGCCAAACCACACGGCCTTCCATCGATATCATGCAGAATGGAACTGCAAGATGCGCCAAATTGGAAGTATTTTTGTCTCTGCGATTTGGCAGTGGATAGAAGTCAATGTGGAGATAGGGTGGGAGAATTGAGGACCGCGTACTGCCATTGTGGAGGGAAATGGCACAACATGCAAGGCTTTCTTCGGCCCAACCACACGGCCTTCCATCGATATCATGCAGAAACGGACTGCAAGATGCCCAAATTGAAGTATTTTTGTCTTGCGATTTTGGCAGTGGAAGAAGTAAATGTGAGATAGGGTGGGAGATTGAGGACGCGTACTGCCACTTGTGAGCGAAATGGCACACATGCAAGGCTTTCTTCGGCCCAACCACACGGTTCCTCGATTATCAATGCAGAATGCGACCTTCGCAAGATGCGCCAAATTGAAGTATTTTTGTCTCTGCGATTTTGGGCGTGGAAGAAGTCATGTGAGATAGGGTGGGAGATTGAGGACCGCCGTACTGCCACTTGTGAGGCGAAAGGCACACATGCAAGGTTCTTCGGGCCAACCACAGCGAGGCCTCATCGATATCATGCAGAATGGACTGCAAATGCGCCAAATTGAAGTATTTTTGTCTCTGCGAATTTTGGCAAGTGGAAGAATCAATGTGAGAGGGTGGGAGATTGAGGACCGCGTACTCGCCACTTGTGGAGGCGAAATGGCAACACATGCAAGGCTTCTTCGGGCCGCAACCACAACGGCCTTACCATCGAATCATGCAGAATGGCTGCAAGATGCGCCAAATGAAGTTATTTTTGTCTCTGCGATTTGGCAGTGGAAAAGTCAATGTGAGATAGGGTGGGAGATTGAGGACCGCGTACTGCCACTTGGAGCGAAATGGCACCATGCAAAGGCTTCTTCGGCACCACACGGCCTTCATCGAATCATGCAGAATGGATGCAAGATGCGCCAAATTGAGTATTTTGTCTCTGCGATTTTGGCAGTGAAGAAGTCAATGGTGAGAAGGGGTGGGAGATGAGACCGCGTAACTTGCACTTGTGAGGCGAAATGGCAAACACATGCAAGGCTCTTCGCCCAACCACACGGCCTTCCTAATCGATATCATGCAGAATGGATCTGCAAAGATGCGCCAAATTGGAAGTATTTTTGTCTCTGCGATTTTGGCAGTGGAAGAGTCAATGTGAGATAGGGTGGAGATTTGAGGACCGCGTACTGCCACTTGTGAGCGAAATGGCACACATGCAAAGGCTTCTTCGCCACACACACGGCCTTCCATCGAATCATGCAGAATGGACTGCAAGATGCGCGCAAATCTGAAGTAAATTTGTCTCTGCGATTTTGGCAGTGGAAGAAGTCATGTTGAGATAGGGGTGGGAGATTGAGGACCGCGTTCTGCCACTGTGAGCGAAATGGGCACACATGCAAGGCTTTTCGGCCAACCACACGCCTCCAATCGATATTCATGCAGAATGGACGCAAGATGCGCCACAAATTGAAGTATTTGTCTCTGCGATTTTGGCAGGAAGAAGTCAATGTGAAGATAGGGGAGA